>SJYX01019539.1:221509-243411 GCA_006410675.1 Oreotragus oreotragus
TGGGATGGCATCACTGACTCAATGGACATGATTTTGAGTAATCTCCAGGAGTTGGTGATGGACAGGGAAGCCTTGTGTGCTCCAATCCATGGGTTCACAAAGAGTTGGACACGACTGAGTGACTGTGTTGAACTGAACTGGCCTCTCTCATTGCCTAGAGCAAGCAAGCCAAAAAAATAGTACCTGTGAAGTAAAGAATTTTGATTGAAAAATGGAGGGGGAAAATCATACCATCTATGAGTAGATAATGAAAGGAAGGCAGGAAGAGAAGAAAAGAGAGAGGGGAAAATCTTCACCATCCTAAATGCCATTAAGAATATTTGTGATTCACGAGAAGAGGTCAAAGTATCAACATAAATGGGTATTTGGAAGAAGTGGTCTCAGCCCTCATGGATGACTTTGAGAGGTTCAAGATTTTAGTGGAGGAAGTAATGGCAGATGTGGTGGAAATAGCAAGAGGAGTGGAGCCTGAATCATTGCAATCTCTCATGATAAAACTTTAAAGGATGAGGAGTTGCCTCTTAAAGATGAGCAAAAAAAAAGTGCTTTCCTGAAATAGAATCTAAGCCTGGTGAAGATTCGGTGAAAATGATTGAAAAGACAATAGAGGATTTAGAATATTACATAAACTTAGTTGATAAAACAGCACCAGTATTTGAGAGGAATGACTCCAATTTTGAAAAAAAGTTCTACTGTGGGTAAAACGCTGTCTGAAAATATGGCATGCTACAGAGAAATGGTTCCTGAAAAGAAGAGTCAGGTGACGTGGCAAACTTCACTTCTGCTTCCCTGATGACTCAGCGGTCATGTGCCTGCAACGCAGGACATGACAGAGATGCGAATTTGATCCCTGATTTAAGAAGATCCCCTGGAGGAGGAAATGGCAACCCACTCCAGTATTCTTGCCTGGAAAATTCCATGGACAGAGGAGCCTGGCAGGCTACAGTCCATGGCATCCCAAAGAGTTGGACATGACTGAGTACACATATGTAACACAAGTCTTAGTTTAAGAAATTGTCACAGTCACCCCCAAACTTCAGCAACCACCACCCTGATCAGTAAGCCATAATCAAATATCAAGGTAAGACCCTCCAACAGCAAAAAGATTACAGCTCATTGCAGGCTCATATGATGGCTAGCATATTTTAGCAATGGAGTATTTTCTAAATAAGATATGCACATTTGGTTTAGTTTTTAAACTTTTTTAATTAATTTTTTTCTGGTATGCACATTGTGTGTGTGTGTGTTTTT
Source organism: Oreotragus oreotragus (assembly GCA_006410675.1). Taxonomy (NCBI): domain Eukaryota; kingdom Metazoa; phylum Chordata; class Mammalia; order Artiodactyla; family Bovidae; genus Oreotragus; species Oreotragus oreotragus. The sequence continues at coordinate 222,761 of SJYX01019539.1, forward strand.
AAGATGTAATACTATTGCTCACTTAATAGACTACAGGATAATGTAAATATAACTTTTATATGCACTGGGAAACAAACAAGAAAACAAAAACTGTGACTTACTTTATGGCAACATTCACTTTATTGCAATACTGATTTGATTACAGTGGTTGGAGCAAACCTGCAACACCTCCAAGGTGTTATTAGCTCGCAGGATGGTTATAATAAGGAAGTAAGAAAATATATTGTACCAATCAAAGCCCAGCAAGGAAAACAAATCTCTCTGTTTTAAAACAGAGGAAATTTTATTCAAGGTACTGGGCTTCCCTTGTAGCTCAGCTGGTAAAGAATCCACCTGCAATGTGGGAGACCTGGGTTCAATCGCTGGGTTGGGAAGATCCCCGGAGGAGGGAAAGTCTACCCCCTCTAGTATTCTGGCCTGGAGAATTCCATGGACTGTGTAGTCCATAGTCCATGGGATCGCAAAGAGTCGGACACGACTGAGCAACTTTCACTTACTTACTTACTTACTGATCAAGAAGGTGACAAAGATGCTAAGAAACTACTTAGAACTCAATCAGGACACTCAGAGTTTAGCCATATCCAGACGCTTCTACTCCCCACTAAACCAGGGTTACACTTCCAGTATTTCTTTAGAGCTGAGTTCCCCAAGGTCACATGACCTTGTTTTCCCTATTTGAGAAGCAGTGGCCAGCTCAGTTATGTATCATTTGGTATTTATTTCCCATCCTCCTTCACTTCACTTCCTCTTTCCCTCAGTTTCATTGCCCTATAAAACATTTGCGGTGGTAAGGTGACAAAGATGCTAAGAAACTACTTAGAACTCAATCAGGACACTCAGAGTTTAGCCATATCCAGAAGCTTCTACTCCCCACTAAACCAGGGTTACGCTTCCAGTATTTATTTAGAGCCGAGTTCCCCAAGGTCACATGACCTTGTTTTCCCCATTTGAGAAGCAGTGGCCAGCACAGTTATGTATCACTTGGTATTATTTCCCATCCTCCTTCACCTCACTTCCTCTTTCCCTCAGTTTCATTGCCCTATAAAACATTTGCGGTGGCGGGGGAGGGGGGGATATACTTGCTTTATAATGCTGTGTTAGTTTCTGCTGTACAACAAAGTGAATTAGCTGTATGTATACACATGTCCCCTCCCTCCTGAGCCTCCCTCCCATGGTCCCACCCCACCCGTCTAGGCCATCACAGAGCACCAAGCTGAGCCCTATACTGTACAGCAGCATTGACTGTTGATTTTCAGCGGCTAACTCCTGTCAGACTCTGTGATCCCATAGACTACAGTATACTAGACTTTCCTGTCCTTCACTATCTCCCAGAATTTGTGCAAACTCATGTCCAATGAGTCAGTGATGCCATCCAACCACCCCATCTGATCACTCCCTTCTCCTCCTGCCCTCCATCTTTCCTAGCATTGGAGGATCTTTTCCAATGAGTCAGCTCTTTGCACTTGGTGGACAAAGTATTGGACCTTCAGCATCAACATTGATAGCACTTAAGTTTTGTCTCAGGGTTTGTCTGGTTAAAGACACTGGGAAATGCTGCTTGGAGGTGTTCATTTTCCCACAATAAGAAGCTGAGGAGGGAAGAGCAAAAGATAGGTCTGAACACAAATAGGCCCAAAGGTGTGTATTCTAACCTTGTTGTTCATTGCCATCCTTATATTCATATTTAAATTTTATGTAACAATGTCATGCTTCCATCTCATAAGAGGTTCCTCATTTCTGTAATAAGTCAGGAAGCACAAGATGGAGAAATTATGCAGAGCCTGAGCACTTGTAATAAGGGGATGTCCTTCAGGGCAGTCGAGCCCTAGCTCCCTTCTATGCCTAGTTTGGCAGGATTCCTTCATGGCTAGTTGCTGCTGTTGTTCAGTCGCCCAGTCATGTCCGATTCTTTGTGACCCCATGGACTGCAGCATGTCAAGCCTCCCAGTCCCTCACCATCTCCTGGAGTATGCCCAAGTTCATGTTCATTGCATTGGTGATGCCGTCCAGCCATCTAATCCTCTGATGCCCTCTTCTCCTTCTGCCCTCAGTCATTCCCAGCATCAGGGACTTTTCAGATGAGTTGGCTCTTTGCATCAGATGACCAAAATACTGGAGCTTCAGCTTCAGCATCAGTCTTCCAGTGAATATTCAGGGTTGATCTTCCTTAAGATTGACTTGTTTGATCTTCTTGCTGTCATGGGTAGTTATATAAATACAATAACCCAGAGATCCTGAGGTAACAGAAGACACAACATAGACAGTCTAATTAAATAAAGCCTGGCTGTACAGTAGGACAGGAACAGTTGGGAGGGGTCATTACACTAGATAAGGGATCCCAACTGATAGGGACAGAATAAAGGGACAAAGTAAGTGATCAAATTGTTAATACCACTCGGGGACTGTAAGTAGAAAAAATATGTGAGACCTCTGTAAGTTAACGATTACTCAAGAAAGCAGGTTTTTGTTATTGTTTACTTACTAAGTTGTGTCCAATTCTTTTGTGACCCCATGAACTGTTAGCCCTCAAGGCTCCTCTGTCCATGAGATTTCCCAGGCAGTAATATTGGAGTGGGTTGCCATTTTATTTTCCAGGGCATCTTCCTGACCCAGGGACTGAACTCTGTCTCCTGCATTGGAAGGTGAATTCTTTACCGCTGAGTCACCAGACTGGGCAAATTACATTTCATTTCAGTTAAGTTCAGTCACTCAGTCATGTCCGACTCCTTGTGACACCATGGACTACAGCACATCAGGCCTCCCTGTCCATCACCAACTCCTGGAGTTTACTCAAACTCATGTCCATTGAGTCGGTCATGCCATCCAGCCATCTCATCCTCTGTGGTCCCCTTCTCCTCCCGCCTTCAATCTTTCCCAGCATGATGTCCTCTGCATTTAAGTTAAATAAGCAGGGTGACAATATACAGCCTTGATGTACTTCTTTCCTGATTTGGAACCAGTCTGTTGTTCCATGTCCAGTTCCAACTGTTGCTTCTTGACCTACATACAGATTGCTCAGGAGGAAGGTCAGGTGGTCTGGTATTCCCATCTCTTGAAGAATTTTCCACAGTTTGTTGTGATGCACACAGTCAAAGGCTTTGGCATAGTCAATAAAGCAGAAGTAGATGTTTTTCTGGCACTCTCTTGCTTTTTCAATGATCCAGTGGATGTTGGCAATTTGATCTCTGGTTCCTCTGCCTTTTCTAAACCCAGCTTGAACATCTGCAATTCACGGTTCACATACTGTTGAAGCCTGGCTTGGAGAATTTCAAGCATTACTTTGCTAGCAAGTGAGATTAGTGCTATTGTGCAGTAGTTTGAACATTCTTTAGCATTGCCTTTCTCTGGGATTGGAATGAAAACTGACCTTTTCCAGTCCTATGGCNAACATCTGCAATTCACGGTTCACATACTGTTGAAGCCTGGCTTGGAGAATTTCAAGCATTACTTTGCTAGCAAGTGAGATTAGTGCTATTGTGCAGTAGTTTGAACATTCTTTAGCATTGCCTTTCTCTGGGATTGGAATGAAAACTGACCTTTTCCAGTCCTATGGCCATTGCTGAGTTTTCTAGATTTGCTGGCGTATTGAGTGCAGCACTTTCACAGCATCATCTCTTTAGGATTTGAAGTAGCTCAACTGGAATTCCATCACCTCCACCAGCTTTGTTCGTAGTGATGCTTCCTAAGGCCCACTTGACTTCACATTCCAGGAAGTCTGGCTTTAGGTGAGTGAACACATCATGGTGGTTATCTGGATCATGAAGATCTTTCCTGAAAGCAAAATCGTGTTTGCTTAACCACTAAACCAAGCAAGTTTGCTTAGCAACAAAGCCATGCAACAAAAGCACAAGCGCTGCCCCCAAACAGTAGAACAATGGTGGTATGAGACCCACACCCTGCCCTGTGAGCTCGGAAAGTTAATGGTCCCTGGGACAGGCTCTGTGCATGCATGAACAACAACAATTTATGGACCTAGCTTGACAAGGCGGGGACAAGAAAACTCCCTTGCCCGACCTGGAGGAGGAGACGATGATGGAAGCATAACGACTGCTCAAGAAAGAAGAAAGTTCATTTCCCCATGCCCACTTTCCCTTTTACTATTAAACCATACCCCACTAAAGTTCTCCGGGAGTGGCATCTCTCACCCACCCACTTGTAAACCTGACAAGAGTCCTATTCTAATAAATCAGTTCTTATCTACCACCTTCCTCTCACTAAAGTCCTCTCTGTGCTGAGACATAAAGGACTGTGGTACTGAGAGGGTAACAGGCGGGAAGGCCAGGGGTCTCCAAACGGTGAAAATAGGCTGCACGTGTCAGACATTTTTTATCTCTCCCTTAACTGGCAGGAAGAAACAAACTAGTGTTACATTTTTGGCCCCTTCTCTGCTGCTGCTGCTAAGTCGCTTCAGTCGTGTCCAACTCTGTGTGACCCCATAGACGGCAGCCCACCAGACTCCTGTCCCTGGGATTCTCCAGGCAAGAACACTGGAGTGGGTTGCCATTTCCTTCTCCAATGCGTGAAAGTGAAAAGTGAAAGTGAAGTCTCTCAGTCATGTCTGACTCTTCACGACCCCATGGACAGTAGCCTACCAGGCTCCTCCGTCCATGGGCTTTCCCAGGCAAGAGTACTGGAGTGGGGTGCCATTGCCTTCTCTATAGAAATTTTAAAAGAATGCTGTGTTGGCATAATGACACCTGGTTCCACCTGAGCTTAATTTTTCTCAAACCTTGAGCTAACCAATGCATTTTTCTTATGGAAATGTTTGTCTCAAGCTATCTTAATGTGTTGTGTATTTACCCTAGCCTCTGTCTTCAAGTCAATTCCACCTAAAGGCTCAGAACCCTCAGAATCTACTTGACAAACCAGTATGTTATACTATTGTAGCCACGCGTTCAGGGTAACAAACTAAGTGGAGTGCAATTTCTGACACCGGCGGCCCAAGGCAGAGTCTCCTCTTAACCAAGGACCCTAACCAGTTTTTGTGAAAAGCTTATGTACCCTAAGTGTACATGCCCAAACCCACTTCCCCAAATTCCCTGAAACTAGTCTAAACAAAGGAAAAGAAGAAAGATAACAATCAAAGTTAATCCATGATTCTTGTGCCTTAAGCCTAGGTAGTTAACAGCAGACAATTATCAACAGGCCCGTGGTCATACCCCAATAAGCATAATAGAATGTATGATTCTATTTGGTTACACAGATAATTAGGGTATTCTTTTAGGCGACTGAGAGTGCTGGGGCTCTTTCTTCCTTCCGGGGGCCTGGTTTTCCTGTTGGTATATTGTTTCCATAAATACTGGGCATATACCTCAAAGTCCACAGTCTGGCCCAAGATGGAGTCCTGATTTCAAGATAGAGCCTGTTCTGTTTCCTCCTTCAATACATTGTTCTCCTAATCTATGTTAATGAAACTATATATTTGTACTGAAATCTGTCTTTCTTCAAGATTCATGTCAGTTGTTTTATGGCCCGAGATGACTCACCTGGTGTCAATGTTATCTCAAAAATGCATGTTGTGGGTGAGGGGCCTGGTGCCACTCTCTAAGTTTTGAGACATTTCCTTTCTTTAATTAGCAGACTGCTAGTAGCTATATAACACCCAGCTAAAGACTAGCCGAGGGCACTCCTTCTGCCCCCTTCTGATGTCTATGTCAGAAGCTTTCTCTATCTCTTCTATACTTTAATAAAACTTTATTACACAAAAGCTCTGAGTTACCAAGCCTCGTCTCTGGCCCCAGACTGAATTCTCCTCCAGAGGCCAAGAATCCCAGCGTCTTTCATGGTTCAGCAAACTTTCAGTACCAGAGCTCTTCTAGCCACCATCACAACACCATCAGCTGCACAACTAGTTGAGGCATTAGCTTCATGAGAAAAATGAGTGGTAGGAATAGAAAGTGATAAATTCAACTATGGCTTTATAACCTATTACAGAGACAAGGGTATTGGTAGCTATTTTTTACAGCTCTCTTTATAGCTATACTTTTATAGTTATATGACAAGAAAATATGTCTTTTTTCTTCTTCCTTTTCCACTACCATTTTGTATAAAAAATGATGGTGGAATTCATCATTGTAACGCTGTGTTTCGAATTATGAAGGGTCATGTCTAGAGCTGATGAAGAAGACAGTGTATCAACTGGAAGCCTGCTATTGGTTGTTCAGTCGCTCAGTCATGTCCAGCTCTTTGCTACCCCATGGACTGCAGCACACCAGACTTCCCTCATAGTACCGTTCCAGTGCTAAATTTCCTGATTTTGACAATTGTTCTATGGTTATAGAGGACAAAATCCTTGTTCTTGTGAAATATTTAGACAAACGGGCATAATGTTCTAAATTTTTTATCCAATGAATTAGCAAGGAAAGAGGCAGAGAGAAAGAAACTATAAAAATGCATGTACAGTAAAATTTAAACGAATGGTAACCATGGGTAAAGGTTACATGATAGTTCCTTGTACTGCTGTTTCAACTATTCAGTAAGTTTGAAATTACAGCAAAATTATTTTTAATGAGAAGTAAGTATCTAGATGGGGTGGGAGGGAGGATAAATACTTTTTAGTTATTAATTATGATCTCTCAAAGCCAGAGTCTATTGAAATGATTTATCCTATTGATAAGGAAAAAACTCAAGCTATTTATCAAAGTTGTCTAATTGATTCTAGGGGTGTTTCAGGAAAAGAGAGAGCAATTCCTCAAGGCCATTAAAAGAGAGGGGTAACTGCTCTCCAAGGACAAAATTATTCTCTCTTCCCCAAGAAGACACGTGGCATCTGATGTCTTCGATCACAGTCCAAAAGAGCGTTTTCTCTTCCTCTTCCATCTCATCTCTGTTTCTACAGTGAACTAAGTCCTGCAGTCAAAAACATTAATTTATAGTTAACCACAAATTACTATAGAAAACCAGCAACAGAAAAATTTACAAAATTCCATTTCACCTTTTCTTCTTAGTGTTTATTGAAGCAATCAATTCTCTTCTTGCAGATACAATTATAGGTTTTATAGCAATCAATAGTTTCTAATCTTGTTGAGGTTAAAAATGCACATTCACTTTTCCCAAAACGATGATCCATTATTGTCAAATTACTGTAGGACAGAAAACATACACGGTCAACTGTTTACTTCTGCAGCTTACAGCAACATAAATCATATTTTAAAGTCTATTTTCTAAATATCTGGCCTATGGAAATATTAGTGATAAGTTCATCATTAAAGATTTTCGGGACTTCCATAATGGTCCAGTGACTAAGACTTCATACTCCCAGTGCAAGGGGCTTGGGTTTGCTCCTTGGTCAGGAAACTAGATCCCACATGCCAACAAGCCACAACTAAGAGTTCACATGCAACAATGAAAGACCCTGTATATTTGAAACTAAGAGTCAGCTCAGCCAAATAAATAAGTAAAATAAAAGATTTTCTATTGCTCTTATCCCATTAAATAGAATAACATCTTCTTGATCACATCTATAACCTCACATGTTTCACACTGGGAATTTTTGATCAGAGAGCAATATTGCTAGTTGGGATCATGGCATAGTAACCTGCTTTCTTGTGTTAATTATTTCAATTAAAATGAGATATTTAAAAGTGGAGGAACTGAATTTCTATGATACAGGTAACAAGGTTGCATGTGAATATAATTTAAGAAGAAAAAGTAGAATCGGAATATAGGCAGAGATGAAGTTGTTGAATGGATGTTTTATATCTTTTCTTTCCCTCTCTCCAAGTTAGCTATGGGGCTATTACCCCCAGAGCTAATAGTTACTAACTAAAACATTAAAATTTCACTGCAAAAATATCTAAAACAAGATCTGTATTTCAGTAAAGTGGTAGATTAGGGGAGCAATATCTTCCTGTTGAAAATAGTTTAAAATGCTGAAAAAAAATTTTATACTACTTGAGTAAGTTCATGGACTGGCAAGAGGCAGATTCATGCTCAGGCTATGAGCATTAAGCAAAGATGGAAACTCAGAACAGTAAGTGAAGCACTGAAACCAGTCTTTCCCTTAGATNTGAAAGTGAAAAGTGAAAGTGAAGTCTCTCAGTCATGTCTGACTCTTCACGACCCCATGGACAGTAGCCTACCAGGCTCCTCCGTCCATGGGCTTTCCCAGGCAAGAGTACTGGAGTGGGGTGCCATTGCCTTCTCTATAGAAATTTTAAAAGAATGCTGTGTTGGCATAATGACACCTGGTTCCACCTGAGCTTAATTTTTCTCAAACCTTGAGCTAACCAATGCATTTTTCTTATGGAAATGTTTGTCTCAAGCTATCTTAATGTGTTGTGTATTTACCCTAGCCTCTGTNTGCCTTCTCTATAGAAATTTTAAAAGAATGCTGTGTTGCCATAATGACACCTGGTTCCACCTGAGCTTAATTTTTCTCAAACCTTGAGCTAACCAATGCATTTTTCTTATGGAAATGTTTGTCTCAAGCTATCTTAATGTGTTGTGTATTTACCCTAGCCTCTGTCTTCAAGTCAATTCCACCTAAAGGCTCAGAACCCTCAGAATCTACTTGACAAACCAGTATGTTATACTGTTGTAGCCACGCGTTCAGGGTAACAAACTAAGTGGAGTGCAATTTATGACACCGGCGGCCCAAGGCAGAGTCTCCTCTTAACCAAGGACCCTAACCAGTTTTTGTGAAAAGCTTATGTACCCTAAGTGTACATGCCCAAACCCACTTCCCCAAATTCCCTGAAACTAGTCTAAGCAAAGGAAAAGAAGAAAGATACAATCAAAGTTAATCCATGATTCTTGTGCCTTAAGCCTAGGTAGTTAACAGCAGACAATTATCAATAGGCCCGTGGTCATACCCCAATAAACATAATAGAATGTATGATTCTATTCGGTTACACAGATAATTAGGGTATTCTTTTAGGTGACTGAGAGTGCTGGGGCTCTTTCTTCCTTCCGGGGGCCTGGTTTTCCTGTTGGTATATTGTTTCCATAAATACTGGGCATATACCTCAAAGTCCACAGTCTGGCCCAAGATGGAGTCCTGATTTCAAGATAGAGCCTGTTCTGTTTCCTCCTTCAATACATTGTTCTCCTAATCTATGTTAATGAAACTATATATTTGTACTGAAATCTGCCTTTCTTCAAGATTCATGTCAGTTGTTTTATGGCCCGAGATGACTCACCTGGTGTCAATGTTATCTCAAAAATGCATGTTGTGGGTGAGGGGCCTGGTGCCACTCTCTAAGTTTTGAGACATTTCCTTTCTTTAATTAGCAGACTGCTAGTAGCTATATAACACCCAGCTAAAGACTAGCCGAGGGCACTCCTTCTGCCCCCTTCTGATGTCTATGTCAGAAGCTTTCTCTATCTCTTCTATACTTTAATAAAACTTTATTACACAAAAGCTCTGAGTTACCAAGCCTCGTCTCTGGCCCCAGACTGAATTCTCCTCCAGAGGCCAAGAATCCCAGCGTCTTTCATGGTTCAGCAAACTTTCAGTACCAGAGCTCTTCTAGCCACCATCACAACACCATCAGCTGCACAACTAGTTGAGGCATTAGCTTCATGAGAAAAATGAGTGGTAGGAATAGAAAGTGATAAATTCAACTATGGCTTTATAACCTATTACAGAGACAAGGGTATTGGTAGCTATTTTTTACAGCTCTCTTTATAGCTATACTTTTATAGTTATATGACAAGAAAATATGTCTTTTTTCTTCTTCCTTTTCCACTACCATTTTGTATAAAAAATGATGGTGGAATTCATCATTGTAACGCTGTGTTTCGAATTATGAAGGGTCATGTCTAGAGCTGATGAAGAAGACAGTGTATCAACTGGAAGCCTGCTATTGGTTGTTCAGTCGCTCAGTCATGTCCAGCTCTTTGCTACCCCATGGACTGCAGCACACCAGACTTCCCTCATAGTACCGTTCCAGTGCTAAATTTCCTGATTTTGACAATTGTTCTACGGTTATAGACAACAAAATCCTTGTTCTTGTGAAATATTTAGACAAACGGGCATAATGTTCTAAATTTTTTATCAAATGAATCAGCAAGGAAAGAGGCAGAGAGAAAGAAACTATAAAAATGCATGTACAGTAAAATTTAAACGAATGGTAACCATGGGTAAAGGTTACATGATAGTTCCTTGTACTGCTGTTTCAACTATTCAGTAAGTTTGAAATTACAGCAAAATTATTTTTAATGAGAGGTAAGTATCTAGATGGGGTGGGAGGGAGGATAAATACTTTTTAGTTATTAATTATGATCTCTCAAAGCCAGAGTCTATTGAAATGATTTATCCTATTGATAAGGAAAAAACTCAAGCTATTTATCAAAGTTGTCTAATTGATTCTAGGGGTGTTTCAGGAAAAGAGAGAGCAATTCCTCAAGGCCATTAAAAGAGAGGGGTAACTGCTCTCCAAGGACAAAATTATTCTCTCTTCCCCAAGAAGACACGTGGCATCTGATGTCTTCGATCACAGTCCAAAAGAGCGTTTTCTCTTCCTCTTCCATCTCATCTCTGTTTCTACAGTGAACTAAGTCCTGCAGTCAAAAACATTAATTTATAGTTAACCACAAATTACTATAGAAAACCAGCAACAGAAAAATTTACAAAATTCCATTTCACCTTTTCTTCTTAGTGTTTATTGAAGCAATCAATTCTCTTCTTGCAGATACAATTATAGGTTTTATAGCAATCAATAGTTTCTAATCTTGTTGAGGTTAAAAATGCACATTCACTTTTCCCAAAACGATGATCCATTATTGTCAAATTACTGTAGGACAGAAAACATACACGGTCAACTGTTTACTTCTGCAGCTTACAGCAACATAAATCATATTTTAAAGTCTATTTTCTAAATATCTGGCCTATGGAAATATTAGTGATAAGTTCATCATTAAAGATTTTCGGGACTTCCATAATGGTCCAGTGACTAAGACTTCATACTCCCAGTGCAAGGGGCTTGGGTTTGCTCCTTGGTCAGGAAACTAGATCCCACATGCCAACAAGCCACAACTAAGAGTTCACATGCAACAATGAAAGACCCTGTATATTTGAAACTAAGAGTCAGCTCAGCCAAATAAATAAGTAAAATAAAAGATTTTCTATTGCTCTTATCCCATTAAATAGAATAACATCTTCTTGATCACATCTATAACCTCACATGTTTCACACTGGGAATTTTTGATCAGAGAGCAATATTGCTAGTTGGGATCATGACATAGTAACCTGCTTTCTTGTGTTAATTATTTCAATTAAAATGAGATATTTAAAAGTGGAGGAACTGAATTTCTATGATACAGGTAACAAGGTTGCATGTGAATATAATTTAAGAAGAAAAAGTAGAATCGGAATATAGGCAGAGATGAAGTTGTTGAATGGATGTTTTATATCTTTTCTTTCCCTCTCTCCAAGTTAGCTATGGGGCTATTACCCCCAGAGCTAATAGTTACTAACTAAAACATTAAAATTTCACTGCAAAAATATCTAAAACAAGATCTGTATTTCAGTAAAGTGGTAGATTAGGGGAGCAATATCTTCCTGTTGAAAATAGTTTAAAATGCTGAAAAAAAATTTTATACTACTTGAGTAAGTTCATGGACTGGCAAGAGGCAGATTCATGCTCAGGCTATGAGCATTAAGCAAAGATGGAAACTCAGAACAGTAAGTGAAGCACTGAAACCAGTCTTTCCCTTAGATGTAGCAGACTAAAGAATGAATTCTGCCCAAGATGAAAATTCTATTGGGTTGATCAAAAAAGTTCATAGCATCTTACAGGATAACCCAAACCAACTTTTTGGTCAACTCAATGCATAGAAAACAAGCTACCAAAAGAGTTGAGACAAAAGTGTTTTATTTCCAATATAAACTACCTTAGGACTACCTTGAACCTTGAATTTAAGCAGAAGAGAAAAGGAATAATCCCACCTAACAATCCAAAATCACAACCACACCTCATGCAATTTGCATTTGCTACATTACCTAGGAATACTTGAATATGCTATAGGAAAAAAGAGAAACAACTAAGGAAGATAAATGAAACTAAACAGCTTGTGAAGCACAAGCAGAAAGTGCCAGATATGTTAAGTTAGTTAGTAACCTATGTGATTTGTTAGATATAGTAAACAGAGGGCTTCGCTTAGCAGTAAAGAATCCACCTGCCAATGAAGATATAGGTTCAATCACTGGGTTGGGAAGATCCCTTGGAGAAGGAAAGGGCAACCCACTCCAGTACTCTGACCTGGAAAATTCCATGGACAGAGGAATCTGGTGGGCTACAGTCCAAGGGTTGGACACAACTGAGCAATTGAGCACAAAGACAAAGAGTAATTAGAACCCATGCATGCTGAACATAGGAAAGGAAGGAAGAATCAAGCAGACATAAACTATCATGCATAAAATATACACGATGAACATAGACACTCTACATTCAGTCTTAAGTTTGTCACCCATGGGTGACACTCATTCTGGCCCGCTGCCTGAGGAACTCCAGTAGAATCCATAGCTGCCACTCAGGTTAATTGCAAAGCTGCAGCTCTAACCAGGCATGCTTGCTCCTGTATCCATCCAGTAGAAAAAGGTATGTGCTGGCCACAAGAACCTTCTGTCTGTTGGCCCCCTTACTCAAAATCTCAAGTCTGGCCCTTCCACCATTATCAGGGAAGTGTGATACCACAGAGCTAGGTCAGATGAAGAGTGTGTAACTTAGGATCCAGGCCATCTTTTCACACATTTGCCCCTTCTCCTAACTGTGACAACCTATCCCATTCTATCCAAGTGTGATAGGCTATCCCATTTCTTTCCCCTTGCATAGTGCTATGTGTTTAACATGGATTTGATTAATTATGCAATGTGAGCATCTTATTTTGGCCCTGAAAGTGTTCACCTGAAACTGTACTCACAGACTACGATTACATTAAGGTTGTTTCCTGAATGACATCTTTTGTAGGTTTGCAGCCCAGAATCACACCACTTGCAGAGCCTAAATTTAGAATTAAAAACTGCTCAGATTCACAATGCCCCCAAGACAGCCAACAAAGGCAATTTTTTTCCTTGAGGAAGCCACCTTCATCTCACTCCTCAAATAATTTCCAGATGCTAAAAAAATAAAAAATCACTAACCACTACAAAGAAAATGACATCATGAACAAAAGGCGTGATAGGTTGGACCCACAAAACTTCAAATATTAAAATGATCAGATACCAAATATAAATCAAGGATGATAAATATCTTTCAAGAAATCAATAAATTCAAGACAGTTTGAAATCATAAGTAACTAGCAAGCAGATTTAAAGAACTGTTAGAAATAAAAAATGTAACTGTTCAGATTTTTTTTTTTAATCATTGAATAGCAGATTATAACTAAACGTAAACGCAAGAGTTCACAAAGTACTGCACTTAATAGAAGGACTATAGAGAGGATGTGGGTGTGTGTGTGTGTATATGCATACATGTGTGTATGTTTATATTCACATTTATGTTTATTTATCATTAATATAAACTACTAATACAAAGGCTTCCCAATGGCTCATGATTATAACTAAATGTAAACGCAAGAGTTCACAAAGTACTGCACTTAATAGAAGGACTATAGAGAGGATGTGGGTGTGTGTGTGTGTATATGCATACATGTGTGTATGTTTATATTCACATTTATGTTTATTTATCATTAATATAAACTACTAATACAAAGGCTTCCCAGTGGCTCAATGGTAAAGAATCTGCATGCAAAGCAGGAGATGCAGGAGACACGGGTTCAATCCTTGGGTTGGGAAGGTCCCCTGGAGAAAGGAATGGCAACCCACTCCAGTATTCTTGCTTGGGAAATCCCATGGACAGAGGAGCCAGGTGGGCTACAGTCCATGGGGCCGCAAAAGTCAGACACGACTTAGTGACTAAAGCATTGCCACCACCATTAATACAAAGGAGTTTCAAGTGAATTTTGAGGATACTCAAAATACTCATTTGTGGTTGTGGAAGGGATCACTATGGCTAACTCAGAATGGTTCAATCACCTTACCTAACGATTCTGTCTTAGTCTGGGGTCCTCATAACACATGCTTCTGAATATCTGTTTAGCATCGTAATTTTATATTAATAACTCTGTATAATGCTTCTCTTCCTTTCTAACTGTACTTCCTGAAACACTTTTTAAATCATTCTCCTTCTTCTTACTAATGACTTCTACCTGAAAATGAGTTGAGCTACATGAAGATTCTTTTTAGAAACAGTCATTCCAACCCAACACCAATATTAGAGTTTGAATGCATCCTGGAAACTTACAGTCTAGAAGGTATGCCATTGTCAATCCATTTCCACCTGTTTTCCGTTTTGCTAAATGATAATCCAATCCAGTAGGAATTTTGACAAGTCTGGGATTGAAGGAGTTTCTATAAAGAAAACAAAACATATCATGGGACTATATTACCATCTGTTAAATGAATGAAAATAAGGTCAGGTAAAAGATTCAGCTGTTTCTACTACCAGTGATCTGCTAATTTCTACATGATCCTTCATCCCTCCTTCCTAAAAGACTGTCTATTCCTTCAACACCTGTATTTTCATTTTCCAAATTAATTTTCATCTAATCGTTTATTTCTGTTACAAATGGCTGTCAGTCTAATAGGTTATTTAAAATGTGGAAAAGTTTAAATCTAAATATCTAACAATAGAAGAGTTGTTAAATAATACATGACATTTTATGAAACCATTCAAAGTCATGCTCCAGAGAAAACTTAAGGGTTAAGAAAAATAATCTTACATATTCCAAGTGTAAAAAGAAATCTCCCAAACAAATTATTAAAATAACAAATGTTTGTGGGGATGTGTGCATTAGAGCCTTCAACTTCATAAAAAAAAAAAAAAAGACTTGCTGTAATTCAGTAGTTGGAAGGGGTGGAGGGAAACAGGGCCATATTTGGAAATATTTACTATACTCCCAAATGTAATATATCAAAGTGACATAGTACATAATGTCTGGTTAAATGACTGAATATATTTCTAAATATAATTTTAATTATTTTAGTACAACAAACATAAAAAATTATTTTATGACTTGACATCATAATTCTTTCATGTTATGATTTAAAATATCTGCTAGATTTGCATAGAAATTTTGTTTTGTTTTTCTAGATAATAAGTAGAGATTTCAGACTGATAGTTGCAACCGTTTCTCTGTAAACACACATTTTGTATGTGTGGATAGTTTTTATTTGCAATAAATTTATAAGATAAATGCAATATTATTGTCACTGTATTTTCTCTTTTTACAATTCTTTTTGAGAGATACACATATTGAAATAATATATACAAATATTGATCAAGTAAATGCTACCTACATGCGTGCATGCTCAGTTACTCAGTTGTGTCTGATTCTTGAGACCCCAGACTGTAGCCTGCCAGGCTCCTCTGTCCATGGGATTATCCTGACAAGAATACTGGAGTAGGTTGCCATTACCTCCTCCAGAACACTGCCTACAGATGCAATGAAAATACCATAAAGCTAATTTGTAAAACTACCACCACGTCTATGTTTCTCATTATTATCTACATTTTGCAGGTGAGAAAACTGAGGCCCAGAGCGGTTAAGTAATTTGCCTAGCATCACCCAGCTAGTAAGCGGCAGAACTGAATTCATTACCAGGCGGTTTGGCTCCTGGATTCCTAACAGTAACTACTAAACTACACTGCCTTTGGGTTTTCAGTTACCACCTTATAGGAAAAAAATAACTGTTGGCTCCAGGCTGCCATTTACCAAAGGGTTAAGACTTCTCTGGTGGCTCAGATGGTAAAGTGTCTGTCTACAATGCGGGAGACCTGGGTTTGAGCCCTGGGCTGGGAAGATCCCCTGGAGAAGGAAACGGCAATCCACTCCAGTACTATTGCCTGAAAAATCCCATGGACAGAGAAGCCTGGTAGGCTACAGTCTGTGGGGTCACAAGAGTCAGACACGACTGAGCAACTACACTTCACTAAGTACTTCATCGAAGGAAAAGCATGCTTTTTTTTTTTCAGAGTCCTAAGTAAAGGAGATGATTGCAAAGACCCAAATTGCATCTTAAAGGGGGTTTCCATTTTGGAAATAATCGTGCTCACCTTGATAGATAATATGTATTGAATGCTTATAAAATAGCAAGATCATATTTTTATTAGCAGGCAAGTTCTTCTGCTCATTAATTTTTTATCTTTTTTAAGGAAAGTAAGAAGGTATTTGAGAATAGCATTCACCAAGAGGGGAATATTTACTAGGGATTGTGATGAATGCCACACTTAGCCCATCAGTTTCGATCTCCAAGAAGCAACTGCCACTCCTATCCTCAAGGAGGCTCTCTGTGTTACAGTCTTCATGTTCTTCGGTTCTTACTTTTAAGTAATTAGTTTTACAGAAGGAAAGACCAAAGATATTTCACTAGGAAAATCTGTTTGTTTGATTTCTTTTTTTTGAGACTTTTAACTTTACAATTTTTGTTCACTTGACAGTCATGACACAGGAATAACTGAAGGCTCCTCTTTCTAAACCCCCCATTTTCTTAGTATCTTGGGCCCAAAGGTGAGAAACAGAGGCCTGGAGGATAAAAGTACATATAACAATCCATGATACCAGTTCTTTTGCATCATCTATCTTCAAAAGAGATGAATCGTGACTTTGGCAAGTCTGGTTACATCCCATCCAGTTATTAGCTTCAGCAGTAAAGTAGTAACAGTTTACTCCCCAACACCACCAGAAGACTTCCTTGAGTTTGCCTATATAACACATAAGGTGAAGCATTAAATGTCTTTTCATCTGGGATTTTGTTAAGCAGAGGAAGATATTTATCATGAAAAATCTTAACAGCTATCAATAATGATACTGTGAATTTCATCAGAAGTCTGGAATGCCAAGAGAACTCTGCATTGCCATAATCTTTGCAGCACTATTCATAATAGTAGAGAAATGGAAACAACCCAAATGTCCATTGATGGATGAAGAAAATGTGATCTAGTCTAAAGGGAATATTAATTTTACAGCACTGGGCTTCTGAGGTTATGAAAACAGAGATAGAGAACAATTGAGAAGCACATTCTTTGGTTAACAGATTCAACAAAAGTGACTAATTTTATAGAATCAATATTGTTTTTATTGCCCTGTATCAAGAAAAATACAATTAACAATGTCATGTCTACTTTTTTGTCTATTGCCAAAACTAGATATAGAGTTCATACATATAAAAAATAAAGGGGGATATTACTCAGCCTTAAGAATGAAATCTTGCCATCGGTAACTGCATGGATGAAACTTGAGGATAATTATGCTAAGTGAAATAAGCCAATGACAAAGGGCAAATATTGCATGATTCCACTTGTATGAGATGTAAAAAGTAGTCAAACAGAAAGTAGAAAAGGGGTAGCTGGGGGAGGGGAAAGGGATGTTGTTTCACGGGTACACAGTTTCAGTTACTCAAGGTGAATAAATTCTAGAGATCTGCTGTATAACATGGTGCCTATAGCTAATAATGAACCAAACACTTAAAAGCTTGTTAAAAGGGCAGACCTCATGCTAAGTGTTCTTACCACAGAGCAGAAGGGGACATAAGAAAATTTTTGAAGGTGACAGATATGCCTTTTACCCTAATTGTGGATGGTTTTACCCATATATACATATGTCCCAACTCATCAAGTTGCATACATTAGTCATATTCAGCTTTTTGCATATTAATAATACCTCAGAAAAGCTGTTTTTATAATAATAAAATTAACTTTACAAATGTTTAGAGATTCTGAAATGCCTTCTAAATAAAATTAAAATTATTCTTTGGAAATTTTTCTTGTCCTCATTGCTTAAAATATACCAAATCAAAGTATTATTCATCCCTCAAAGTACGTTTATGATTATTTGAGACAAAACTGTCTAATAAAGAAAACATTTAAATTGTTACAAATGCAATGCAGTAATATACAACATCAAAAGACATGTTTGTGAGTATTTAAAACTATGGAAGGGGCCTCCCTGGTGGCTCAGTGGTAAAGAATTTGCCTGGCAATGCAGGAGATCCAGGTTCAAGCCCTAAGCTGAGAAGATTCCACATTCCATGGAGCAACTAAGCCCATGTGCCATGACCATCAAGCCTGTGCTCTAGAGCCAGGGAGCCGCAACTATTGAGCCCCTGTGCCACGACTACTGAAGCCAGTGTGCCCAAGAGCACATGTTCCACACCAAGAGAAGGCACCGCAATGAGAAGTCTACATACTGCAACTAGAGAGTAGCCCCGACTCCTTACAACTAGTGAAAAGCCTGTGCAGCAACAAAAACCCAGCACAGCCAAAAGTGAATGATTTTTTTTAAAAAAAGGCTATGGAAAAATGGCCACAGAAGGGGGAAAAAACAAGATGTGAACCTTTCTACAGCATGAAATCTAAATTTTTATAGGTAGTAAAAAAAATAAAAGAAACAAAAAATAAAACATTATTAATTCTTCAGTAATAGAAACAGTACATTTCTACTAACTACCATACCTAAATGATATCAAATATGCAAAATCTTTTTGTATAATAAACACTAAGCAAAATATTTAGAAGTTGATTAATCAGGCCAATTCATTCCATCATTACGCATGACAGAGTATATGATTGTATGAGATTTAATATTCTTATTTCTTAGATGTTTTGAATAGTGTCATCACACAACGTTACACAAACATCAACACTCTGGCAAGTCTTGTAGATGTATTAGAAGGAATACGCGTGTGCGTGCTCAGTCACTTCCGTCTTGTCTGACTCTTTGTGATCCTACGGACTGTAGCCTGCCAAGATCCTCAGTCCAGGGGATTCTCTAGGCAAGAATACTGGAGTGGGTTGTCATGCCCTCCTCCAGGGGATCTTCCCTATCCAGGGATTGAACCCACGTCTCCTGCATCACCTGCATTGCAGGCAGGTTCTTTACCATTGAGCTGCCAGGGAAGCCCCCTGGAGGGAGTACATATTGATCATAAAATAGATCAAATATCTGAAGTCAGTGCAGAATGGAAATTTAAACACACAGTTATCTTTACAACAGCATACAAATAAAATGACTTGCATTTGTTTTAGCCTAAATGTATTTTTACTGATAGTCTCCATATTTCATGTCAGCAACAAAGTTCAAGTGTCTACTTTGCCTGCAGGTCCAAAGCATTCCAAATTTTCAGGGGCCCTGATATAATACTATTTCACCTTCTGGGAGCATAAGAAGGCAAGAACTGCAATTGAGTTTGGGAAGTATAAGACAATTCATCCAAACATGATTCCTGGCGTCTCAATCCTGTATTTGAGATAAGCAAACTCAAATAACCATGCTACATCTAAGAGGCACAAATTAAAAGTTGTCTAGTAGACCTGGATCCCTAACACATTACGTAAGCCTATATTAAGCCTCAAAACTTTTGGAGAAGGAATAAGTAATGGAAAATTGTGCAATCTTCAATTCAAGATTTCCTCCATACCTGTATTCGGCAAAGACTCTGAAGACTTTTTTTCATGATAGCACCCCTTCTTTTCTGTAAAGGCTAAGTCCAATCCTTTTATTTGCTGAAGAGTTTCATTTAGTCTATCACATTCTGAAGTCTTCTTTGTCAAAAGCTGCTTCGTTAAGTAGTTGTCATTTTGCATAACATCATACTTCTGACTGAGGTTCTGTAGAGTTTCCTCCTGTTGATGTTTTTCTTGAATATACTGGAAAACTAAAATTAACAGCATAGATATAATTTTTAAAGTACTCATAAAGCTTCACTGTTGAAATTAGGATGGGAGAAAAAAAATCTCACTTTGACAACCAGCCTATTTCATTCCTTTAATTACTAATTTTATATTTAGAAAGTAACACCTCTACAACGTGACCATATAAACTGAAACACCAGATTTCTCACTATGGGCCACCTAAGTCTAGAATAAATAAATCATGATTTCTAAATAAAATT
This sequence comes from Oreotragus oreotragus, assembly GCA_006410675.1. NCBI lineage: Eukaryota > Metazoa > Chordata > Mammalia > Artiodactyla > Bovidae > Oreotragus > Oreotragus oreotragus. Next base: position 242,655 of record SJYX01019539.1, read on the forward strand.
ATGATGGTACCATCTAAGCATTCAGTTCAATTTCTTTGTAAGTTGGCGTGTCGTCTACAAATAGGTACCAAAGGAGAAACTGACCAACACTTAGCAACACATCTGAGTATGAAAATCTACACTAAACAGCATGAAGAAATTGCACCAATATCATTGGAATAGACAGAATATCCATAAGAAAAAAGAGAGGAAGACTCAAATACATAGTTTTATCTGAGTGTAAGATATTAGTACTTTTCCCTAACGATGTCAAGGAACTCAAATGAAAGCTAAAGGGCACATTCAAGATCATCTAACATTCATGCATAGACTCCCTCATTTTACTAAATCATTTCCTTATTATAGATTTTTTTAAAAATTAAGAGAAAGTCGTAATTCATCTTCAAACAGTTGTTTCTCAAAGAATTTGTATCTGAGATTCAAAGTGATGTTAATTTAGAAGGCAGAATATTACAATCAGTTGAGTTCAGTTCAGTTCAGTCGCTCAGTCATGTCTGACTCTTTGCGATAGTTTCCCCTTAACCCTGGTTTTGCTTTCTGCAGTTTGAGTTACCCCATCAACCACAACCTGAAAATATTAAATGGAAAATTCTAGAAATAAGTAATTCACAAGTTTTAAATTGCACGCAGTTCTCATAGTGTGATGGAAACTCGAGCCATCCCTCTTGTGTTCCCCAGGAAGGGGAATCATTCCTTTGTCGAGTGTATCCCACTCTCATCAGTCACTTGGTAGCCTTCATCAGATGGCTGTCGGGGT
>SJYX01019539.1:243747-270336 GCA_006410675.1 Oreotragus oreotragus
TGTGTGTGTGTGTGTGTGTGTGTGCGTGTCAGTAGTCTGCCTCTTTGCGACCCCATGGACTGTAGCCCACCAGGCTCTTCTGTCCATGGGATTTCTTAGGCAAGAGTTCTGGAGTGGGTTGCCATTTCCTGGTCCAGGGGATTTTCCCAACTCAGGGATCAAACCCCAGGCTCCTGCGTTGGCAGGAGGATTCTTTACCACTGTGCCACCTGAGAAGCCTCTGTGCTCTTCAGCAAAAGAAGCTTCCACAATGAAAAGCCAGCACACGGCAACAGGGCAGCCCCCACTCACTGTAACTAGAGAAAGTCCAGAAGCAGGAACCCGAGACCCGGCACAGGCGAAAATGGGCACATCACAGTTTTAAAATGTTTTACAGAAATCCATGACACAAACTGTTTTTAATTTGCCATCTAGTAATTACAGTTTTAAAGTCTCAGGGTTGTTTTTTTTTTACTTACATTCACCCATTGCAGAAATCCTACACCACAAGAAGAGTATTGAAGGATTTTTAAAATGCCTCTGTTAGAAAAGCACAGAAGCACAGACAGGTTTGTGTGTGTGTGTGTGTGTGTGTCCCTTAGAAAAGCAGACAGGTGTGTGTGGGGAGGGGCCGGCGTGGGTCAATCATGTATGTTCAATCATGTAGGACTCTTTGCAACCCTATGGACTGTAGCCTGCCAGGCTCCTCTGTCCACAAAAGCACAGAGGGCAATAAACACAATACTCATTTGTGAGGATCCACAATGACAGGCATATTTCTGTGACCACAACTAATCATGAAGAAGAAGGAAAAAGCAGGCAATATTCATGAGAAATTGGTAGCCAAGAGTGAGTATTCTGAAGCTGCAAATGCTACTGGGCCCCATCTCTTAAAGAACTTCCTAGAAATCAATTTTTCTCCATTTATCTTCAAACTTTTTTCTCTAGCAATGCTCTATTTATTCTTCTACTTTCAAGATCCTCTCTCTGTATACATACATATATATTTATATATATATACTTATATATATATTTCAGATATATATATATATCTGAAATTTGTATCTCTGAGGACACTACATTAAATCAGTAAAAGTCATTTTCACTTTAGAGTTTGTGACACTGTCTGAAGGTACAGAGAGAGAATGGAAAAGCTAGAATGCCCTTTTGATTTGAACATTTTTGTTTCTTCATTGCCATTAAGGTTTGGTAAATATTTAAGACACCAAAAATACCTTTTGTCTGAAAAAAACACTGCTTCTAATGCATATTTCTCATGTCTTCATATTCTGTAAGACGTTTCTCTAGGAACTGCAATGTTTTCTTGAGACTCTAGTCTGTCTTACTTTGGAAGCCCTCACAAGGGACTTCCAGTGGTTAGGACTTCGTACTTCCAATGCAGGGGGTGCAGATTCGATTAGTTGGGGAACTTAAAAGGAGTCCTTGTGAATTTCTCTTGACCAAATTTGAATCAAAACACTCTATTACCTTCTCGAGTTTAAAAGAATGCATTAATTTCTACATTCTCACAATGTTTTTTTCAAAGATCATTAAAGACCATTATGCTTTCTTATTATCAACTGAACACCTAGAATATGGATAGAACTTTTTATTTCTAACGTCAGAAGTCTGACGGTCCATAAGAGGGCTTCCCCTGGGGGCCTAGTGGTAAAGAACCCGCCGGCAGTGCAGGAGCCACAGGAGATACAGGTTCAATCCCTGGTTCGGGAAGATCCCCTGGAGGAGAAAATGGCAACCCACTCTGGTATTCTTCCCTGGGAAATGCCATGGACAGAGAAGCCTGGTGGGCTACAGTCCATGGGGTCACAGAGAGTTGGACACGACTGAAGTGTCTTAGAAGCACACAAGAGCCAGGTGAATCTAGATGTTTCAAACGTGTACCTTTTTCCTCAGTCTTGTCAGGTCTTTGAGTACCATCAAGTCTTAATCTGTTTTGTGACTCTGAAGGTGATTGAAGAAATCTCAGGGTGGAATAAGTCACTTCTTGATCACTCATCTCTAGAGTAAACAAATATATGGTTTGCATTAAAACTTTCAACTGAATGATTTCATTCCAAAGAAAAATTAAAATGTCCATTTGTAAAAATATACTAGGATTAAGAAGATTATGTGTGTGTGCACACATGTGGATCTGTGCTCAGTAATTCCTTCAAGGGCCTAAAGTATGTAGACTGAGCCTGGTTTATATAAGAAATAAGAAGCTTTCAATATTTTTGCTAAAGTCATTTATACTCCTAGTAACTATAGCCATATTATTAGAAAATATCAGAAGAATCTTTTTTAATCTACTGATAGATTAAATAGGCTGGGTCCTATTCCATTTAGCTCAAAATGTTCAACACACATATACAAGTGTTAGGCAAAGTGATACCATCACAAATTACTGAGATACTTTTAAAACTATTAATTCAAAAAACAAAAATTATATTTTTTGAGATTTTGAAAAACATAAATATCTTGGCTTAAAAAATATATGTAATACATATATATTATGTATTCAGATCTACATTATTGATAGTAAAATGTTCTTAGAAGGATTGGAATATATACAAGTGTTAGGCAAAGTGATACCATCACAAATTACTGAGATACTTTTAAAACTATTAATTCAAAAAACAAAAATTATATTTTTTGAGATTTTGAAAAACATAAATATCTTGGCTTAAAAAATATATGTAATACATATATATTATGTATTCAGATCTACATTATTGATAGTAAAATGTTCTTAGAAGGATTGGAATATCAGTTTGTAATAATTATTTCTTGACCTGAGTAGATAAATATACTGTGTTGTTCTTTTCAACTATAACATGACTCTACCAAAGTATATCCCATATACCATCTGCAAAAGAAAATTATTGAGGGTTAACACTGCACATTGGTTAACATTTCAGATTCCAGTGCCTCGTGGGAGATGTGCTGAATAAAAATCTCTTACATTAGACCCCAGACACTTGTATTTTTAATCCCAAATGATTCTGTGCATATTAAACTTAAAAAAATAATCTTCTAGCTGCCAGAGAAGCCTACATGAAAATAAAATTTGTTAACAGGCAGTCTTTAGTTAATACCCATAAAGGACTCTATCTATCAATTGATATCAATATAAAAAGAAATTTTAAACTGTAGATATTTATGATGTACCTTGTTTTTATATTAATCAGTGTGAAAGATGTTAATAAACAGCAAAAATGGAAAACAAATAGCACATGTAACTATATTCTTTAATTCTTTTCTTTAGTATCTAAACTTGATTACTCACATTTTCCCACTTTCCTAAGGAAAAAGGGTTATTTCTACTACAGAACACTTCAAGATTGATAAGACAATATGTAAATCACTAGACCTAAAGAAGAAGTTATTGACCCCCCAAATCCCTCTTTATTTTGATAACACAAAGCAAAAAATCATAACCAATTTTTTAAAAAGAATTTTCCATAAATGCTGAACTACAGTTTTCATCTCCATAGAGTGAATGCAGTTCTAACCCAATCAATTTTTTAAAAACATGCTTTCCTATCCCTCCTATATTCATGCCAACTCATTTATAATAAACTATCATATTCCGAGAATCTTTTTTCTCTGGAATCTTTTTTTTTTAAATAAGCAGGACTAATAGATACTCAGCTACAAAGATCTGAGACAATAAAAAGCAAACGTTACCTGTGTCTGTGCCGTTCAGTGATGCAGATGGAAAAAACTCACCAGAACAGGGTGAGAGACGTTGGCCTTTACGATCCCCGATTCCTCGGGTGCCTGAGAGGCTGTAAGATGGAGGCAGACATGCATTGTCTTTGAATCATGCTCTAACTCAAAATTTTCTGCCACTCCTCTTGACCAAAGCGATGAAAGGAAATTGTATGACAAAAACTGATGTTGATGAGAAAGGAAAATGGTCGTGAATATATCTTCTTCCATTTCAACTAATCAACCACTTCAGTGCTATGTAAAATAACATTCAAAATCTACATTGAAGGACAGAAAAAACAAACGAACATAGCTTTGGTGGAAACAAAAAGTAAATTTTTTAACAAAAATTTGCATCCTTAGAAACTACTAGCAAAAGCAACTGATTAAAATGTATGTGCATAAATATAGATACATGTAGACAAATATTATGACTAAATAAATAACTTGTCTCTTAGGAACTTTCTCTTACAGATTGCTATTTGAAAATAAAAGATTTCAGCATTGAAACATATACATTACTACATGTAAAGTGGATAGCCAGTGGGAGTTTGATGTATAACTCAGGGAACCCAAAGCTGGTGCTCTGTGACAACCCGGGGGGATGGGTTAGGGAGGGATTCGGAGAGGAATTCAGGAGAGAGGCATCACAAGTAGGCCTATGTCTGATTCATGTTGATGTATGGCAGAGGCCATACAGCACAGTATTGTAAAGTAATTATCCTCCAATTAAAATAAATAATTTTTTTAAAAAATAAAAGATTTCTTTTTCCATTTATGTTTATTGCAGATAAATGTATTTTAGAAAGTATTTTAAAACATAATTCCACTATAAAATTCTGGTGTATATGCTTCTAGTTTTTTATCTGTATGTTTTGTTTGCTATCAGAGTTGGTATCATTCCACATGCAGTACTTTTGATCCCTTATTTTCTACTCTAAGTGTCTCCTCATTTAAAAATATTCATCTAAAGTGTGATCTTAAAAACAATTGTATAGCTATTATCCATATAGATTATACCATAATTTATTCAGGAAATCCTGTATTGCTAGACATTTATGTTGCTTTCAACTTTTTGTGAATATAAAAAATGTTTGGCCTGTACTTTTGAATATTTTCTTAGGAAAACATTTTAAACAAAATATGGGGTCAAGGGGTATGTAAATTAAAGAGCTTTGATACATATTACCAAATGCCCCCCCGAAGAGTTATTTCTGTTTATACAACACTAATTGTATAAAAATGATAACATTTGATATTCTTAAAAGATACTGATGAACTATTCTCCTATTTGAGTTTCATCTATGAATCTTACTTCATGAAGGCATATGATCTTTCAGCAAGAAGAAATCAATTTCTGTAAGTCTGTTTCTATGAGTCAGATCTTCCCAGAATACTCCCAAATCTCTCAGTGAAGTTCACTTTCATTTGATGCAGATGCTGTCGTCTTCAGGTGTACAGTTCTATGAAATCAATTTACATTGCTCTCCAAATCAGTTGATAATGGTGAATATGGAGTGTGGGGAAAGAGGAGTGACGTGGAAAACATAAGGTGAAATTGATTATGCGGAGACAAACCCAGCCCTACTTCACCAGGCTCTAATNCCACATTCCATGGAGCAACTAAGCCCATGTGCCATGACCATCAAGCCTGTGCTCTAGAGCCAGGGAGCCGCAACTATTGAGCCCCTGTGCCACGACTACTGAAGCCAGTGTGCCCAAGAGCACATGTTCCACACCAAGAGAAGGCACCGCAATGAGAAGTCTACATACTGCAACTAGAGAGTAGCCCCGACTCCTTACAACTAGTGAAAAGCCTGTGCAGCAACAAAAACCCAGCACAGCCAAAAGTGAATGATTTTTTTTAAAAAAAGGCTATGGAAAAATGGCCACAGAAGGGGGAAAAAACAAGATGTGAACCTTTCTACAGCATGAAATCTAAATTTTTATAGGTAGTAAAAAAAATAAAAGAAACAAAAAATAAAACATTATTAATTCTTCAGTAATAGAAACAGTACATTTCTACTAACTACCATACCTAAATGATATCAAATATGCAAAATCTTTTTGTATAATAAACACTAAGCAAAATATTTAGAAGTTGATTAATCAGGCCAATTCATTCCATCATTACGCATGACAGAGTATATGATTGTATGAGATTTAATATTCTTATTTCTTAGATGTTTTGAATAGTGTCATCACACAACGTTACACAAACATCAACACTCTGGCAAGTCTTGTAGATGTATTAGAAGGAATACGCGTGTGCGTGCTCAGTCACTTCCGTCTTGTCTGACTCTTTGTGATCCTACGGACTGTAGCCTGCCAAGATCCTCAGTCCAGGGGATTCTCTAGGCAAGAATACTGGAGTGGGTTGTCATGCCCTCCTCCAGGGGATCTTCCCTATCCAGGGATTGAACCCACGTCTCCTGCATCACCTGCATTGCAGGCAGGTTCTTTACCGCTGAGCTGCCAGGGAAGCCCCCTGGAGGGAGTACATATTGATCATAAAATAGATCAAATATCTGAAGTCAGTGCAGAATGGAAACTCAAACACACAGTTATCTTTACAACGGCATACAAATAAAATGACTTGCATTTGTTTTAGCCTAAATGTATTTTTACTGATAGTCTCCATATTTCATGTCAGCAACAAAGTTCAAGTGTCTACTTTGCCTGCAAGTCCAAAGCAATCCAAATTTTCAGGGGCCCTGATATAATACTATTTCACCTTCTGGGAGCATAAGAAGGCAAGAACTGCAATTGAGTTTGGGAAGTATAAGACAATTCATCCAAACATGATTCCTGGCGTCTCAATCCTGTATTTGAGATAAGCAAACTCAAATAACCATGCTACATCTAAGAGGCACAAATTAAAAGTTGTCTAGTAGACCTGGATCCCTAACACATTACGTAAGCCTATATTAAGCCTCAAAACTTTTGGAGAAGGAATAAGTAATGGAAAATTGTGCAATCTTCAATTCAAGATTTCCTCCATACCTGTATTCGGCAAAGACTCTGAAGACTTTTTTTCGTGATAGCACCCCTTCTTTTCTGTAAAAGCTAAGTCCAATCCTTTTATTTGCTGAAGAGTTTCATTTAGTCTATCACATTCTGAAGTCTTCTTTGTCAAAAGCTGCTTCGTTAAGTAGTTGTCATTTTGCATAACATCATACTTCTGACTGAGGNTAAAGGCTAAGTCCAATCCTTTTATTTGCTGAAGAGTTTCATTTAGTCTATCACATTCTGAAGTCTTCTTTGTCAAAAGCTGCTTCGTTAAGTAGTTGTCATTTTGCATAACATCATACTTCTGACTGAGGTTCTGTAGAGTTTCCTCCTGTTGATGTTTTTCTTGAATATACTGGAAAACTAAAATTAACAGCATAGATATAATTTTTAAAGTACTCATAAAGCTTCACTGTTGAAATTAGGATGGGAGAAAAAAAATCTCACTTTGACAACCAGCCTATTTCATTCCTTTAATTACTAATTTTATATTTAGAAAGTAACACCTCTACAACGTGACCATATAAACTGAAACACCAGATTTCTCACTATGGGCCACCTAAGTCTAGAATAAATAAATCATGATTTCTAAATAAAATTATGATGGTACCATCTAAGCATTCAGTTCAATTTCTTTGTAAGTTGGCGTGTCGTCTACAAATAGGTACCAAAGGAGAAACTGACCAACACTTAGCAACACATCTGAGTATGAAAATCTACACTAAACAGCATGAAGAAATTGCACCAATATCATTGGAATAGACAGAATATCCATAAGAAAAAAGAGAGGAAGACTCAAATACATAGTTTTATCTGAGTGTAAGATATTAGTACTTTTCCCTAACGATGTCAAGGAACTCAAATGAAAGCTAAAGGGCACATTCAAGATCATCTAACATTCATGCATAGACTCCCTCATTTTACTAAATCATTTCCTTATTATAGATTTTTTTAAAAATTAAGAGAAAGTCGTAATTCATCTTCAAACAGTTGTTTCTCAAAGAATTTGTATCTGAGATTCAAAGTGATGTTAATTTAGAAGGCAGAATATTACAATCAGTTGAGTTCAGTTCAGTTCAGTCGCTCAGTCATGTCTGACTCTTTGCGATAGTTTCCCCTTAACCCTGGTTTTGCTTTCTGCAGTTTGAGTTACCCCATCAACCACAACCTGAAAATATTAAATGGAAAATTCTAGAAATAAGTAATTCACAAGTTTTAAATTGCACGCAGTTCTCATAGTGTGATGGAAACTCGAGCCATCCCTCTTGTGTTCCCCAGGAAGGGGAATCATTCCTTTGTCGAGTGTATCCCACTCTCATCAGTCACTTGGTAGCCTTCATCAGATGGCTGTCGGGGTGTGCAGTGCTTGTATTCAACCCTTATTTCACTTAATAATGGTCTGAAGTCACAAGAGTAGTGATACTCACAATTCACATATTCTCTTACTGTGCTTAAATTATAAATTAAACTTTATCATAGGTGTGTATGAATAGGAAAAAACCATAGTATGTACAGGGTTCAGTGCTATCTGTGATTTCAGGCACCACTGGGGGTCTGAGATGGTATCCCCCATGGAAAAGGGGGTCTTCTGTGCTAAGTCCTATATCAGAAAGAATGTTAACCTGCCTTATACAGAACGAGACAGCTCATTACAGCTTCAGAGATACAGGAATAGATAAACAAAATGAAAACCACACTGTGATTATATCTGGGGAAAAAAATCACTAAGAAAGAACTCCCTGGAACATTCTCTGATTATAGCCATGGAACAATTGATGGAGCATGGTTGGTACCTACACAATGAGTGGTTATTTCTATTACTCAGACTTGGGTGTATTTCAGTTACTTACTCTTTATACCCAGCATGGTGACTGTCATCAAGAGAAGTAAACAGAGGATCCCAAGAGTCACTGCAATGCCATGCCAGGGCACTGAAGACTCTAAATAAAGAAGGAAGAAAGTGATCACTGGGGACAAAGCCCGACCCACTACTCATCTTAACTTGGACCCCATTTGAAACATAGAAACAATCTTCTCTAAAAATTTTCAGGAACTACCCTGGTGGTCCAGTGGTTTAGAATCTGCCTTGCAATGCAGGCGATACCAGTTCAATCCCTGGTCCAGGAAGATTCCACATGCTGCCGGGCAAATAGCCCATGCACCACAACTATGGAGCCTGTGTGCTGCAACTACTGAAGCCCTCGCGCCCTAGAACCTCTGTGTGTATGTCTGTGTGTGTGTGTGTGTGTGTGTGTGTGTGTCTGCGTGTGTGTGTGTGTGTGTGTGTGTGTGTGTGCCTGTCTCTTATACACATCTCTGCCACTCAGGTTAATTGCAAAGCTGCAGCTCTAACCAGGCATGCTTGCTCCTGTATCCATCCAGTAGAAAAAGGTATGTGCTGGCCACAAGAACCTTCTGTCTGTTGGCCCCCTTACTCAAAATCTCAAGTCTGGCCCTTCCACCATTATCAGGGAAGTGTGATACCACAGAGCTAGGTCAGATGAAGAGTGTGTAACTTAGGATCCAGGCCATCTTTTCACACATTTGCCCCTTNGTGTGTGTGTGTGTGTGTGTGTGTGCGTGTCAGTAGTCTGCCTCTTTGCGACCCCATGGACTGTAGCCCACCAGGCTCTTCTGTCCATGGGATTTCTTAGGCAAGAGTTCTGGAGTGGGTTGCCACTGTCTCTTATACACATCTAGATGTGTATAAGAGACAGCCCATGTGCCATGACCATCAAGCCTGTGCTCTAGAGCCAGGGAGCCGCAACTATTGAGCCCCTGTGCCACGACTACTGAAGCCAGTGTGCCCTAGAGCACATGTTCCACACCAAGAGAAGGCACCGCAATGAGAAGTCTACATACTGCAACTAGAGAGTAGCCTGTGCAGCAACAAAAACCCAGCACAGCCAAAAGTGAATGATTTTTTTTTAAAAAAGGCTATGGAAAAATGGCCACAGAAGGGGAAAAAACAAGATGTGAACCTTTCTACAGCATGAAATCTAAATTTTTATAGGTGGTAAAAAAATAAAACAAAAGAAACAAAAAATAAAACATTATTAATTCTTCATAATAGATACAGTACATTTCTACTAACTACCATACCTAAATGATATCAAATATGCAAAATCTTTTTGTATAATAAACACTAAGCAAAATATTTAGAAGTTGATTAATCAGGCCAATTCATTCCATCATTATGCATGACAGAATATATGATTGTATGAGATTTAATATTCTTATTTCTTAGATGTTTTGAATAGTGTCATCACACAACGTTACACAAACATCAACACTCTGGCAAGTCTTGTAGATGTATTAGAAGGAATACGCGTGTGCGTGCTCAGTCACTTCCATCTTGTCTGACTCTTTGTGATCCTACGGACTGTAGCCTGCCAAGATCCTCAGTCCAGGGGATTCTCTAGGCAAGAATACTGGAGTGGGTTGTCATGCCCTCCTCCAGGGGATCTTCCCTATCCAGGGATTGAACCCACGTCTCCTGCATCACCTGAATTGCAGGCAGGTTCTTTACCATTGAGCTGCCAGGGAAGCCCCCTGGAGGGAGTACATATTGATCATAAAATAGATCAAATATCTGAAGTCAGTGCAGAATGGAAATTTAAACACACAGTTATCTTTACAACAGCATACAAATAAAATGACTTGCATTTGTTTTAGCCTAAATGTATTTTTACTGATAGTCTCCATATTTCATGTCAGCAACAAAGTTCAAGTGTCTACTTTGCCTGCAGGTCCAAAGCATTCCAAATTTTCAGGGGCCCTGATATAATACTATTTCACCTTCTGGGAGCATAAGAAGGCAAGAACTGCAATTGAGTTTGGGAAGTATAAGACAATTCATCCAAACATGATTCCTGGCGTCTCAATCCTGTATTTGAGATAAGCAAACTCAAATAACCATGCTACATCTAAGAGGCACAAATTAAAAGTTGTCTAGTAGACCTGGATCCCTAACACATTACGTAAGCCTATATTAAGCCTCAAAACTTTTGGAGAAGGAATAAGTAATGGAAAATTGTGCAATCTTCAATTCAAGATTTCCTCCATACCTGTATTCGGCAAAGACTCTGAAGACTTTTTTTCATGATAGCACCCCTTCTTTTCTGTAAAGGCTAAGTCCAATCCTTTTATTTGCTGAAGAGTTTCATTTAGTCTATCACATTCTGAAGTCTTCTTTGTCAAAAGCTGCTTCGTTAAGTAGTTGTCATTTTGCATAACATCATACTTCTGACTGAGGTTCTGTAGAGTTTCCTCCTGTTGATGTTTTTCTTGAATATACTGGAAAACTAAAATTAACAGCATAGATATAATTTTTAAAGTACTCATAAAGCTTCACTGTTGAAATTAGGATGGGAGAAAAAAAATCTCACTTTGACAACCAGCCTATTTCATTCCTTTAATTACTAATTTTATATTTAGAAAGTAACACCTCTACAACGTGACCATATAAACTGAAACACCAGATTTCTCACTATGGGCCACCTAAGTCTAGAATAAATAAATCATGATTTCTAAATAAAATTATGATGGTACCATCTAAGCATTCAGTTCAATTTCTTTGTAAGTTGGCGTGTCGTCTACAAATAGGTACCAAAGGAGAAACTGACCAACACTTAGCAACACATCTGAGTATGAAAATCTACACTAAACAGCATGAAGAAATTGCACCAATATCATTGGAATAGACAGAATATCCATAAGAAAAAAGAGAGGAAGACTCAAATACATAGTTTTATCTGAGTGTAAGATATTAGTACTTTTCCCTAACGATGTCAAGGAACTCAAATGAAAGCTAAAGGGCACATTCAAGATCATCTAACATTCATGCATAGACTCCCTCATTTTACTAAATCATTTCCTTATTATAGATTTTTTTAAAAATTAAGAGAAAGTCGTAATTCATCTTCAAACAGTTGTTTCTCAAAGAATTTGTATCTGAGATTCAAAGTGATGTTAATTTAGAAGGCAGAATATTACAATCAGTTGAGTTCAGTTCAGTTCAGTCGCTCAGTCATGTCTGACTCTTTGCGATAGTTTCCCCTTAACCCTGGTTTTGCTTTCTGCAGTTTGAGTTACCCCATCAACCACAACCTGAAAATATTAAATGGAAAATTCTAGAAATAAGTAATTCACAAGTTTTAAATTGCACGCAGTTCTCATAGTGTGATGGAAACTCGAGCCATCCCTCTTGTGTTCCCCAGGAAGGGGAATCATTCCTTTGTCGAGTGTATCCCACTCTCATCAGTCACTTGGTAGCCTTCATCAGATGGCTGTCGGGGTGTGCAGTGCTTGTATTCAACCCTTATTTCACTTAATAATGGTCTGAAGTCACAAGAGTAGTGATACTCACAATTCACATATTCTCTTACTGTGCTTAAATTATAAATTAAACTTTATCATAGGTGTGTATGAATAGGAAAAAACCATAGTATGTACAGGGTTCAGTGCTATCTGTGATTTCAGGCACCACTGGGGGTCTGAGATGGTATCCCCCATGGAAAAGGGGGTCTTCTGTGCTAAGTCCTATATCAGAAAGAATGTTAACCTGCCTTATACAGAACGAGACAGCTCATTACAGCTTCAGAGATACAGGAATAGATAAACAAAATGAAAACCACACTGTGATTATATCTGGGGAAAAAAATCACTAAGAAAGAACTCCCTGGAACATTCTCTGATTATAGCCATGGAACAATTGATAGAGCATGGTTGGTACCTACACAATGAGTGGTTATTTCTATTACTCAGACTTGGGTGTATTTCAGTTACTTACTCTTTATACCCAGCATGGTGACTGTCATCAAGAGAAGTAAACAGAGGATCCCAAGAGTCACTGCAATGCCATGCCAGGGCACTGAAGACTCTAAATAAAGAAGGAAGAAAGTGATCATTGGGGACAAAGCCCGACCTACTACTCATCTTAACTTGGACCCCATTTGAAACATAGAAACAATCTTCTCTAAAAATTTTCAGGAACTACCCTGGTGGTCCAGTGGTTTAGAATCTGCCTTGCAATGCAGGCGATACCAGTTCAATCCCTGGTCCAGGAAGATTCCACATGCTGCCGGGCAAATAGCCCATGCACCACAACTATGGAGCCTGTGTGCTGCAACTACTGAAGCCCTCGCGCCCTAGAACCTCTGTGTGTATGTCTGTGTGTGTGTGTGTGTGTGTGTGTGTGTGTCTGCGCGTGTGTGTGTGTGTGTGTGTGTGTGTGTGCGTGTCAGTAGTCTGCCTCTTTGCGACCCCATGGACTGTAGCCCACCAGGCTCTTCTGTCCATGGGATTTCTTAGGCAAGAGTTCTGGAGTGGGTTGCCATTTCCTGGTCCAGGGGATTTTCCCAACTCAGGGATCAAACCCCAGGCTCCTGCGTTGGCAGGAGGATTCTTTACCACTGTGCCACCTGAGAAGCCTCTGTGCTCTTCAGCAAAAGAAGCTTCCACAATGAAAAGCCAGCACACGGCAACAGGGCAGCCCCCACTCACTGTAACTAGAGAAAGTCCAGAAGCAGGAACCCGAGACCCGGCACAGGCGAAAATGGGCACATCACAGTTTTAAAATGTTTTACAGAAATCCATGACACAAACTGTTTTTAATTTGCCATCTAGTAATTACAGTTTTAAAGTCTCAGGGTTGTTTTTTTTTTACTTACATTCACCCATTGCAGAAATCCTACACCACAAGAAGAGTATTGAAGGATTTTTAAAATGCCTCTGTTAGAAAAGCACAGAAGCACAGACAGGTTTGTGTGTGTGTGTGTGTGTGTGTCCCTTAGAAAAGCAGACAGGTGTGTGTGGGGAGGGGCCGGCGTGGGTCAATCATGTATGTTCAATCATGTAGGACTCTTTGCAACCCTATGGACTGTAGCCTGCCAGGCTCCTCTGTCCACAAAAGCACAGAGGGCAATAAACACAATACTCATTTGTGAGGATCCACAATGACAGGCATATTTCTGTGACCACAACTAATCATGAAGAAGAAGGAAAAAGCAGGCAATATTCATGAGAAATTGGTAGCCAAGAGTGAGTATTCTGAAGCTGCAAATGCTACTGGGCCCCATCTCTTAAAGAACTTCCTAGAAATCAATTTTTCTCCATTTATCTTCAAACTTTTTTCTCTAGCAATGCTCTATTTATTCTTCTACTTTCAAGATCCTCTCTCTGTATACATACATATATATTTTTATATATATATATTTATATATATATTTCAGATATATATATATATCTGAAATCTGTATCTCTGAGGACACTACATTAAATCAGTAAAAGTCATTTTCACTTTAGAGTTTGTGACACTGTCTGAAGGTACAGAGAGAGAATGGAAAAGCTAGAATGCCCTTTTGATTTGAACATTTTTGTTTCTTCATTGCCATTAAGGTTTGGTAAATATTTAAGACACCAAAAATACCTTTTGTCTGAAAAAAACACTGCTTCTAATGCATATTTCTCATGTCTTCATATTCTGTAAGACGTTTCTCTAGGAACTGCAATGTTTTCTTGAGACTCTAGTCTGTCTTACTTTGGAAGCCCTCACAAGGGACTTCCCTGGCCATCCAGTGGTTAGGACTTCGTACTTCCAATGCAGGGGGTGCAGATTCGATTAGTTGGGGAACTTAAAAGGAGTCCTTGTGAATTTCTCTTGACCAAATTTGAATCAAAACATTCTATGACCTTCTCGAGTTTAAAAGAATGCATTAATTTCTACATTCTCACAATGTTTTTTTCAAAGATCATTAAAGATCATTATGCTTTCTTATTATCAACTGAACACCTAGAATATGGATAGAACTTTTTATTTCTAACGTCAGAAGTCTGACGGTCCATAAGAGGGCTTCCCCTGGGGGCCTAATGGTAAAGAACCCGCCGGCAGTGCAGGAGCCACAGGAGATACAGGTTCAATCCCTGGTTCGGGAAGATCCCCTGGAGGAGAAAATGGCAACCCACTCTGGTATTCTTCCCTGGGAAATGCCATGGACAGAGAAGCCTGGTGGGCTACAGTCCATGGGGTCACAGAGAGTTGGACACGACTGAAGTGTCTTAGAAGCACACAAGAGCCAGGTGAATCTAGATGTTTCAAACGTGTACCTTTTTCCTCAGTCTTGTCAGGTCTTTGAGTACCATCAAGTCTTAATCTGTTTTGTGACTCTGAAGGTGATTGAAGAAATCTCAGGGTGGAATAAGTCACTTCTTGATCACTCATCTCTAGAGTAAACAAATATATGGTTTGCATTAAAACTTTCAACTGAATGATTTCATTCCAAAGAAAAATTAAAATGTCCATTTGTAAAAATATACTAGGATTAAGAAGATTATGTGTGTGTGCACACATGTGGATCTGTGCTCAGTAATTCCTTCAAGGGCCTAAAGTATGTAGACTGAGCCTGGTTTATATAAGAAATAAGAAGCTTTCAATATTTTTGCTAAAGTCATTTATACTCCTAGTAACTATAGCCATATTATTAGAAAATATCAGAAGAATCTTTTTTAATCTACTGATAGATTAAATAGGCTGGGTCCTATTCCATTTAGCTCAAAATGTTCAACACACATATACAAGTGTTAGGCAAAGTGATACCATCACAAATTACTGAGATACTTTTAAAACTATTAATTCAAAAAACAAAAATTATATTTTTTGAGATTTTGAAAAACATAAATATCTTGGCTTAAAAAATATATGTAATACATATATATTATGTATTCAGATCTACATTATTGATAGTAAAATGTTCTTAGAAGGATTGGAATATCAGTTTGTAATAATTATTTCTTGACCTGAGTAGATAAATATACTGTGTTGTTCTTTTCAACTATAACATGACTCTACCAAAGTATATCCCATATACCATCTGCAAAAGAAAATTATTGAGGGTTAACACTGCATATTGGTTAACATTTCAGATTCCAGTGCCTCGTGGGAGATGTGCCGAATAAAAATCTCTTACATTAGACCCCAGACACTTGTATTTTTAATCCCAAATGATTCTGTGCATATTAAACTTAAAAAAATAATCTTCTAGCTGCCAGAGAAGCCTACATGAAAATAAAATTTGTTAACAGGCAGTCTTTAGTTAATACCCATAAAGGACTCTATCTATCAATTGATATCAATATAAAAAGAAATTTTAAACTGTAGATATTTATGATGTACCTTGTTTTTATATTAATCAGTGTGAAAGATGTTAATAAACAGCAAAAATGGAAAACAAATAGCACATGTAACTATATTCTTTAATTCTTTTCTTTAGTATCTAAACTTGATTACTCACATTTTCCCACTTTCCTAAGGAAAAAGGGTTATTTCTACTACAGAACACTTCAAGATTGATAAGACAATATGTAAATCACTAGACCTAAAGAAGAAGTTATTGACCCCCCAAATCCCTCTTTATTTTGATAACACAAAGCAAAAAATCATAACCAATTTTTTAAAAAGAATTTTCCATAAATGCTGAACTACAGTTTTCATCTCCATAGAGTGAATGCAGTTCTAACCCAATCAATTTTTTAAAAACATGCTTTCCTATCCCTCCTATATTCATGCCAACTCATTTATAATAAACTATCATATTCCGAGAATCTTTTTTCTCTGGAATCTTTTTTTTTTAAATAAGCAGGACTAATAGATACTCAGCTACAAAGATCTGAGACAATAAAAAGCAAACGTTACCTGTGTCTGTGCCGTTCAGTGATGCAGATGGAAAAAACTCACCAGAACAGGGTGAGAGACGTTGGCCTTTACGATCCCCGATTCCTCGGGTGCCTGAGAGGCTGTAAGATGGAGGCAGACATGCATTGTCTTTGAATCATGCTCTAACTCAAAATTTTCTGCCACTCCTCTTGACCAAAGCAATGAAAGGAAATTGTATGACAAAAACTGATGTTGATGAGAAAGGAAAATGGTCGTGAATATATCTTCTTCCATTTCAACTAATCAACCACTTCAGTGCTATGTAAAATAACATTCAAAATCTACATTGAAGGACAGAAAAAACAAACGAACATAGCTTTGGTGGAAACAAAAAGTAAATTTTTTAACAAAAATTTGCATCCTTAGAAACTACTAGCAAAAGCAACTGATTAAAATGTATGTGCATAAATATAGATACATGTAGACAAATATTATGACTAAATAAATAACTTGTCTCTTAGGAACTTTCTCTTACAGATTGCTATTTGAAAATAAAAGATTTCAGCATTGAAACATATACATTACTACATGTAAAGTGGATAGCCAGTGGGAGTTTGATGTATAACTCAGGGAACCCAAAGCTGGTGCTCTGTGACAACCCGGGGGGATGGGTTAGGGAGGGATTCGGAGANTATGTGCTGGGCAACACGTAAAAACAAAAATTGAGGGTACAGTAGTGTATGAGGTGTTTTCCTTCCCCTCAAGGAGTTATATCTTGGTGGATGACATAAACATAAAACTAAGTGTAAAGCGGTATGCATATTAGGAGCTGTGTTCATGCTTTGGACAAAGTTTGGGAGGGCATGAAAGAAAAATTAGGGGAGGATATCAGACACGTCAGGTAGAAACCAGGGTAACTACATTCTGCAATTACTTAGGAACCTTAATCATCCCTAGTCTTCCTGGTTCCCCTCAGGTCGTTTCTAAATTTAGCTCAGGAGCCAAATTGACCTGAATTCTCTTTATCTTTTCTTTCTTTGGACTTACCTGGTGGCCCAGATGGTAAAGCGTCTGCCTACAATGTGGGAGACCTGCGTTCAATCCCTGGGTTTATACTGTCTTCAGGGTCTTGGTTTGTGAACAGCTTTTAGCTGGTCAATTTTAGCCAGTCACATGGATTAAACAGTCTTTTCTTAATCTTCAATTCAGATCAGTTTCTCCAACTCTTGACGACCCCATGGACTGCAGCAGATCAGACTTGCCTGTCCATCACCAACTCCTGGAAGCTAAGTTCAAACTCATGTCCACTGAGACAGTGATGCCATCCAACCATCTCATCCTCTGTTGCCCCCTTCTCCTGCCTTCAGTCTTTCCCAGCATCAGGGTCTCTTCCAATGAATATTCAGGACTGATTTCCTTTAGGATGGACTGGTTGGATCTCCTTGCAGTCCAAGGGACTCTCAAGAGTCTTCTCTCAACACCACAATTCAAAAACATCAGTTCTTCCACACTCAGCTTACTTTATAGTAACTCTCACATCCATACATGACTACTGGAAAAGCTACTAGTCAAACCTCTAGCTTTTACTAGAGAAACCTTTGTCAGCAAAGTAATGTCTCTGGTTTTTAATGTGCTGTCTAGGTTGGTCAGGACTTTTCTTCCAAGGAGTAAGTTAATTTCATGGCTGCAATCACCATATGCAGTGATTTTGGAGCCCAGAAAAATAAAGTCAGCCATTGTTTCCACTGTTTCCCCATCTATTTGCCATGAAGTGATGGGACCAGGTGCCATGATCTTAGTTTTTGAATGTTGAATTTTAAGCCAACTTTTTCACTCTCATCAAAAGGCTCTTTAGTTCTTTGCTTTTCTGCCCTAAGGGTGCCGTCATCTGCATATCTAAGGTTATTGATATTTCTTCCGACAATCTTGATTCCAGTTTGTGCTTTATCCAGCCTGGCATTTCACATGATGTACTCTATATAGAAGTTAAATAAGCAGGGTGACGATATACAGCCTTGACGTACTCCTTTCCCAATTTGGAACCAGTCTGTTGTTCCATGTCTCGTTCTAACTTGCTTCTTGACCTGCATACAGATTTGTCAGAAGGCAGGTAAGGTGGTCTGGTATTCCCATCTTTTGAGGAATTTTCCACAGTTTATTGTGATCCACACCGTCAAAGGCTTTGGCATAGTCAATAAAGCAGAAGTATATGTTCACGTACTGTTGAAGCCTGACTTAGAGAATTTTGAGCATTACTTTGCTAACATGTGAGATGATTGCAATTGTGCAGTAGTTCGAACATTCTTTGGCATTGCCTTTCTTTGGGATTGGAACGAAAACTGACCTTTTCCAGTCCTGTGGCCACTGCTGAGTTTTCCCAATTTGCTGGCATATTGAGTGCAGCACTTTCACAGCATCATCTTTTAGGATTTGAAGTAGCTCAGCCGGAATTCCATCACCTCCCCTAGCTTTGTTCATAGTGATGCTTCCTAAGGCCCACTTGACTTTGCACTCTAAGATGTCTGGCTCTAGGTGAGTGATCACACCATTGTGGTTATCTGGGTCATGAAGAACTTTTTAATATAGTTCTTCTGTGTATTCTTGCCACCTCTTCTTAATATCTTCTGCTTCTGTTAGGTCCCTACCATTTCTGTCCTCTGTTGTGCCCATCTTTGCATGAAATGTTCCCTTAGTATCTCTCATTTTCTTGAAGAGATCTCTAGTCTTTCCCATTCTATTATTTTCCTCTATTTCTTTGCATTGATCACTGAGGAAGGCTTTCTTATCTCTTCTTGCTATGGAAGAACTCTGCATTCAGATGCTTATATCTTTCTTTTTCTCCTCTGCCTTTAGCTTCTCTTCTTTTCTCAGCTATTTGTAAGGCCTCCTCAGACAACCATTTTGCCTTTTTTGTGTTTCTTTTTCTTGGGGATGATCTTGATCACTGCCTCCTGTACAATGTCGCAAACTTCTGTCCATAGTTCTTCAGGCACTCTGTCTATCAGATCTAATCCCTTGAATCTATTTCTTACTTCCACTGTATAATCGTAAGGGATTTGATTTAGGTTATTCCTGAATCGTCTAGTAGTTTTCCCTACTTTCTTCAATTTTAGTCAGCTCCCAGTTTTGTTTTTGCTGACTTTATAGAGCTTCTCTTCTTTGGCTGCAAAGAATATAATCAGTCCAATTTCAGTACTGACCATCTGGTGATGTCCATGTGTAGAGTCTTCTCTTGTATTTTTGGAAGAGGGTGTTTGCTATGACCAGTGTGTTCTCTTGGCAAAAATCTCTTAGCTTTTGCCCTGCTTCGTTTTGCACTCCAAGGCCAAACTTGCCTGTTACTTCAGGTGTCTCTTGACTTCCTACTTTTGCATTCCAGACCCCTATGATGATAGGGACTGTCTCTTATACACATCTAGATGTGTATAAGAGACAGGGAGGAGAAGGGGGTGACAGAGGATGAGATGGCTGGATGGCATCACTGACTCGATGGATGTGAGTCTGAGTGAACTCCGGGAGTTGGTGATGGACAGGGAGGCATGGCTCATCTGGTGATGTCCATGTGTAGAGTCTTCTCTTGTATTTTTGGAAGAGGGTGTTTGCTATGACCAGTGTGTTCTCTTGGCAAAAATCTCTTAGCTTTTGCCCTGCTTCGTTTTGCACTCCAAGGCCAAACTTGCCTGTTACTTCAGGTGTCTCTTGACTTCCTACTTTTGCATTCCAGACCCCTATGATGATAGGGATATCTTTTTTGGGTGTTAGTTCTAGAAAGTCTTGCAGGTCTTCATAGAACCATTCAACTTCACGTTCTTCAGCGTTAGTGGTTGGGCCATAGACTTGGATTGCCGTGATATTGAATGGTTTGCCTGGAAACAAACAGAAATCATTCTGTCATTTTTGAGATTGCACCCAAGTACTGCATTTTGGCCTGTTTTGTTGACTATGGGGGCTACTCCGTTTCTTCTGAGTGATTCTTGCCTACAGTAGTACATACACGGGTCATCTGAGTTAAATTCACCCATTCCAGTCCATTTTAGTTCACTGATTTCTAAAATGTCAGTGTTCACTCTTGCCATCTCCTGTTTGACTTCTTTCAGTTTACCGTGATTTGTGGACCTAACATTTCAGGTTCCTATGCAGTCTTCTTCTTTACAGCATCGGACTTCACTTCCGTCACCAGCCATATCCACAACTGGGTGTTGTTTTCGCTTTGGCTCTGTCTCTTCATTCTTTCTGGAGTTATTTCTCCACTCTTCTCCAGTAGCATATTGGGCACCAACTGACCTGGGGAGTTCATCTTTCGTGTGTCATATCTTTTTGCCTTTTCCTACTGTTCATGGGGTTCTTGAGACAAGAATACTGAAGTGGTTTGCCATTCCCTTCTCCAGTGGACCACGTTTTATCAGAACGCTTCACCATGACCTATCTGTCTTGGGTGGCCCTACGTGGCATGGTTCATAGTTTCATTGAGTTAGATAAGGCTGTGGTCCATGTGATCAGTTTGATTAGTTTTCTGTGATTATGGTTTTCATTCTGTCTGCCCTCTGATGGTTAAGGATAACAGGCTTCTTAATCTTCGATTGAGTATTTTCAGGGAAGTTTTCATTTCAGAACAGTAGTTCTCATCTGCCACCACTGTTTCACAACCTTTCTATCAGTAATAATGAGACCCAAAGACAGCTGTTCCTTAGAGATTCACCTTATTAAGATAACCCCTCATTTTAGAGGATCTGGATCACGTTACAGCTGTGCCTAGGCAACTGACCAGCCATGAGGAGAAGCATACATTAGAAAGTATATAAACATTCAATGTAAATCGGAAAACAAACCAGCCAGTTTTTATTTGGAAGCAGCATGTAGTTTGTCTTGCTTCTTAATTACAGTTCTGAAATAGTAGCATTACCATAATACATTGAATTGAAGGAAAATAAATGAGAACATTTTGGAGTTGTTAGAAAAGCGTGTATATTGGTACAAAGTAGATTTAAGTCTGAATCTTGTGTGACTCTGAGCAAGTTACTTACCTCTCTGTTTTTCTTAACTGTGAATAGGTGAGAGAATGAAACCTACCTTTTAGGGTTGTTTTACAGATTAGATTAAATGTTCTGGGTAACTCAGCACCAATAAGACATAAATAAGACAATCACATGATAAAGTAAGGTAAACTTTAGAAGAAACATTAGTTCTTTTTTGAGATTCCTGTTTAAATCATGATGTTGCTTAAGAAAATGGGTTTTGAAAATGACCCTCTTATTATAGGAAATTATATTGAAGGCATGGAGTATAAACAGTTGATTGGCTTCAACTTCAGCCAGCTTAACAGCAAAGGCATATCCAGCATAGATCTTATGCCAGGAGGGAGGAAATATTAATAAAAGTAGTAGTATAATATAGATTTTACCTTCAAAATTGCTTATGATGTCATTTCTTTCTTTATTATTTTTTTAGCAGTTTTTGCTGTTATAGGTTGAATTTTTTTGTACTTCCTACAGGAAAACTTAGATATGCCAACAACAGCAATTATAAAAATGATGTCATGATCAGAAAAGAGGTGCGTTCTTTTCAGATGTCTAATTTTTTGTGTTAAGCCTGTTTTCCTCATGTCTGTGTAAATTACCTATTTAAAGTACACGTAAGGTGGTGGCACCCCACTCCAGTACTCTTGCCTGGAAAATATCATGGATGGAGGAGCCTGGTGGGCTGCAGTCCATGGGGTTTCGAAGAGTTGGACACAACTGAGAGACTTTACTTTCACTTTTCACTTTCATGCATTGGAGAAGGAAATGGCAACCCACTCCAGCGTTCTTGCCTGGAGAATCCCAGGGACGGGGGAGCCTGGTGGGCTGCCATCTATGGGGTCGCACAGAGTCGGACACGACTGAATCGACTTAGCAGCAGCAGCAGCAAGGCTATAGAGAAGAGGCTATAGAGAAGATTTATAGATTGAAAAAGGATTCTTTGTAGCATCTATAACAGCAAAAGAATAAATCTGAATATATTAAGTTGTAGTCCTACATTTGAGCATATCAGTTAATTCATTTTATAATTAACTTGGTCTTTTTACTCTGCCCATTATTTAAAATTAATTGACAATCATGTTTTAAACACAGGATGCATTTTAAATGAAAGTCGCAAAAGTTCGGGGTAAGAAAGAGTTCCCCGCACTGTGATGTGTATTTGCATTTGTCACCGTTCACCTCATACATTTTGTGTTAACCACTCAGAGATAGTTGATACAAGGTTTTAAGGAGGGAATAATGATACAAAGAGGGAAAAATCTGTTTTAAAGGAAAGGGCAAGAGAGTGAAGAAAAAGCAATAAGAAGGATGAATGATTTTCTCCTTTTAGAATCAGGATTAAATTTTTCTTTAATATTCTATTTGAATACTCAGGGTTTGTAACTCTGTTTTATTATTTCTGTCTAAGTTGTGTCAAGACATAGACCCTGACATTTTTATTACTTGCTTTCAGGCTTATGTACACAAGAGTGTAATGGGAGAGCTGAAGAGAATTATTGATGACAGTGAAATTACAAAAGAAGACGATGCTTTGTGGCCTCCCCCTGACAGGGTTGGCCGGCAGGTTTGTATTTAATAATTCTTTAAACGCATAAATTATAAACATTATTAATAGAATTGTTGTGTTTCTCCTTATTTATCTAGAATAGATCCTCATTGAATCTTGGATTTTTTTCATCTAGTAGGCACCTGGTAAATGCTTTATAATTGTATTTCCCTTTGCATCAATTTGTGAGCTACCTCCTAGTAATAAAGGAGTCAGTTTAGACATCTTTCTGAACAGTCTTCTCTGCAGCCACTGCAGCTAACCTTAGGGTGTTTTCACAGTATTAGGATTAATTTCCATTATAGGTTAAGTACTTTTATAAGGACTGATGAGTTCTTGCCTGAATGTGTGCTCAGCCCTGTCTGACTCTTTTCCATCCCATGAACTGTAACCCACCAGGCTCCTCTGTCTGTGGGATTTTCCAGGCAAGAATACTGGAGTGGGTTGCCATTTCCTCCTCCAGGGAAACTTCCCGACCCAGGGATCAAAGCCAAAGCTGTGTCTCTTATATCTCCTGCACTGGCAGGCAGATTCTTTACCATGGCACCACTTGGGAAGCCCAATGAGTTCTTAATAAATCATAAAAATAGGTAAGAAAAAACACAAATGTTTGTTAAATTTGAGAATTAGGATTCTCACTGTGTAAAATTCACTTTCTCCAGATATATAACTTTGAAAATTCTTATTTGCTTCTTTACACTCCAGAGAGAGATTTGATTGGTTTCTTTGTTCAAACTGACCATTGCCTTTGCCTGTCATATTCCCTTCAGAAAAATTGGTATTTCTCAAAGGGCTGCTGAAGAGCTCTGAAGGCCTGATTTCACTCTGTAGAAAGACAGTTTGATTTCTGAATTGGGTCTTTTCAGCTGCTGGAAGAATGAGATATGACTGCAGGAGGAAGAAGCACTTAATTTCGCTTTTGTGTGTTCCTGAGGATTATACTCTATAACAACTTCTTTGACTAGAAGAAAATGTGGAGAATAGATGCTGATGCTCTGTAGCAGTAACTTAACGCTTCTATTTAAAGAGACATTATTTAGGAAAGCAAAGGTAATGGTTAACAGTATTTATTGTATTCACTGTGAACACTTTTAAGAAGTCAATTTAAATCCCCATTTGTTTTAGACATATATATATAGGCATTATAAATCAGAAACAACAGCAGCAAACCTTTTATTATCTGTTAGACTCAAGGAGAGAGCAGTGTCTTCATCTACCCACTTGAAATGTGTTCATGTGTCTTGGATAATGGGGAGGATTACTCCTGCCCTTGAAGTTGTCTCTTGGATCTTTAGGTCAAAGATTTTGATTGCTTGAGAGTCTTAGTTAATTATCCATTCTGTGTGTGTGCCATAAAGGGGCATAATTAGATCTTTTCTGATCAAATACAGAACTGGGAGTGTCTTTAGTGGCATCTGTTAATTTAAACTGAAAACTCAATACAGACATAGCCTCTTAATTTTTCATTTTAGATTTGGAGATAAAATATGGAGAAAATTTTATACTTAATTTTGTACACAAATCTTTCAGTTTTACAATCCAGGAGTTAAATATTAGTACCATCACATATTAGTGATTGTAAATACAAACAGTTTTTTTTTTTTTGTCTTGCTTTTGAGTCTTGGGCTTCACATTTGTAAAATCAGGCAATAAAGCTGACCTGAGAAAGACAGGCTTTATTAGCCCAGTTTTGGGGATTACAGAGAACATGTTTTTAAAGTCCCTATCAGCAGGCCTGATACACAGTAGGTGCTAAATAGTGCTATTATTAGCATTATGCAGTTTATTTGTAGAGCTTGGTAAAAGGATAAATGTATTTGTATTTATTATATTAAAAATAGGCTTAAACCCATATTCTTTGTTTTTATTGACTTCATAAGAAACATTTCTGTGTGACTCTGAAGTCTATCATTCAGTCGATAGCATCTTCTTTATCAGATCTCTGGAAAGCGGTTCTTGATTCATCCTAATACTGGGGAACTCTGAGGAGTTGATGAGATTTTTACTTTACAGACATAGTTTATAGTTAACAAATTGTTTCTTTTGTATTTTTACCCCCTCCGCTATTATGCCTAGAAAACTTGCAGCTAAAATCAGGACCTCTTGGTTGTAAGAGGTGAATTTTTACACTAACCACATTTCTCTGTTTTATTTTTTTCAGGAGCTTGAAATTGTAATTGGAGATGAACACATTTCTTTTACCACATCAAAAATAGGTTCTCTTATTGATGTCAATCAATCAAAGTGAGTATTAAAAGCATTAATAAAAAAAGCATTTTGACTAAATTGACATGATTTATTAGAGAGGCTTATTTTAGAATCATACCCAGTTTGATGAGATTACTTTAATTATATCCTGTAGCAATTTATTATGTATATGTAATCCTCATTTTTATATTGGTGAAGACTTGTTATCAAAGAAGTTAACAATATATTTTACTGATTGCCAAAATTAGTCTGGATGCAGCCCCACAGAATTTAAAAGAAAGCCTTCTTAAATTTCTCAGCCTTATTAGTTCCATATGACATCATTTGCCTCCTTGGGTTTAATACTTGAAAAAAAGGGAGAAAACCTGATATAGCTTAAGTATGGCTGTAGCCATATGTGCCTTCCCAAGCTCTGTGTGTGACAGATATCTCTTACTATTATCTGAAAAATCTCTCTGCCTCCTACTACTTCTTTCCACTCTTTCCCCTCAAAATGTTCTCGTAATGTTATTTTCCTATCAGCGTAACTTGTAATAACTTGTTTGCTTAACTGGTTTCAGTGTAAAAGAGAGATAGGAATTTCAGAGAAAAGTTCAGAGAAAAGATAAAGATTGAAATTGTCCAGTACATCAGTTATATTAATAGTTATCAGAAAATCCTTTCTCCTCAGTTCCTTTAATTGTTTTAAGAATTAATTTATATTATTATGTTGTTGTTTCATTCTTGGAATAAAAATCTAACTTTTATCTTTGAAATTTCAGGGATCCTGAAGGCCTTCGAGTATTTTACTATTTGGTACAGGACCTGAAGTGTTTAGTGTTTAGTCTTATTGGATTACATTTCAAGATTAAACCAATCTAAACTATATGTTTTTTGAAACTGGGTTTATATTTAATTAAGGGGTGGGTGAGGGAGGGTTTGTTCATTTATAATATTGGGGGTTTTATGAATGTGAAGCAATAATTGTAATTGGAGATGAACACATTTCTTTTACCACATCAAAAATAGGTTCTCTTATTGATGTCAATCAGTCAAAGTGAGTATTAAAAGCATTAATAAAAGTTAAAGCATTTTGACTAAATTGACATGATTTATTAGAGAGGCTTATTTTAGAGTCATACCCAGTTTGATGAGATTACTTTAATTGTATCCTGTAGCAATTTATTATGTATATGTAATCCTCATTTTTATATTAGTGAAGACTTGTTATCAAAGAAGTTAACAGTATATTTTACTGATTGCCAAAATTAGTCTGGATGCAGCCCCACAGAATTTAAAAGAAAGCCTTCTTAAATTTCTCAGCCTTATTAGTTCCATATGACATCATTTGCCTCCTTGGGTTTAATACTTGAAAAAAATGGAGAAAACCCGATATAGCTTAAGTATGGCTGTAGCCATATGTGCCTTCCCAAGCTCTGTGTGTGACAGATATCTCTTACTATTATCTGAAAAATCTCTCTGCCTCC
>SJYX01019541.1:0-16184 GCA_006410675.1 Oreotragus oreotragus
TCAGATATTTATACCAATAATTCAGTGTTGTTCTTCCTAGTTTACAGACAGAGACTGAAACATGAGGTTTGGGTATGGAGGAGGTAGAGAACCTCACCTTTCTAGAGCATCAAAGAATCTAAGCATTTTTATGGCTAGAAGGACCCTCAGATAGCTTCCTGTTCAAATTCTTTATATACAGCTGGGGAAATTGAGGCCCAGAGAGGGGAAGCAATGTGCCCAAGGCCATACCACAGAGCCTGGGCTAGAGTGTGGATGGGCTACACTGTGGTCTTGCTCCATCCCCCTAGCACAAGTTGGCTCCCTCTCACTCCATGGGGACACATCTCAACTCCTGTTAGTCTTAACCAGGCCCATCACTCTTCCCAAGGCTCTGTCTTCCTCCATGCGAAACAGACATAGCAAGGAGCAATAAAAAGGATGGAGGAGTGGTAACAGAGTTGTGACAATTGATCCTAGGTCCAGCCAAGTAATCATGGATTTTCCCATGGTACAGATGAGGCAACTGAGGCATGTGGGCTGCAGCCCAGGATTAGTGGTAGATTCAAGGATCAGCTTTTGAATTGCTTCACTCCTCCCCCATAAGTCATATCCCCTCCTATCCTCTGGCTGCAGGAAGCACCCCCAGGGACAACAAACTCCACTCCCTGGGTTCAGAATGAAAGACAATGCTTGTATGTAAATGAGCTACAAAACCTCCCCCAACCTTCCCCCACCTTCCACATGCCACCATTTCTCCCCTAGGACCTGGGTGAGGACAGCTGGTGGGGAGAGCATCCTGCCGGGGCCAAAGCACTGGCTCAAGAACAGCTGGGGGAAAAATATCACCAGATTTTAAGTTCTCCTAGGGAGCTCTTCTCTACTTCCCCACATACTGGCCTGCCAAGGAGAGATGCTGGAGGCTGTCTCAGGGCCTAAGAGGTTAAAAATACACAAAGTAGGGGAAGGGATGGTTAGGGATTTTGGCAAGGTCATGTACACACTGTTATGTTTAAAATGGATAATCATTTTAGAATTAAGGGACCTTAACTCTGCTCATTATTATGTGCCAGCCTCGATGGGAGGGAGGTTTGGGGGAGAACGGATACATGTATATGTATGGCTGAGTTCCTTCCCTGTTCACCTGAAACTACCACAGCATTGTTAATCGGCTATACCCCAATACAAAATAATAAGTTTAAAGTTTTGGGGAAAAAAAATCCCCAAATTACTCTCAAGATGGAAGCATGTGCATGTGCAAGCTCATGCACACAGGTACCCACCCCACAGACAGACACAGAAATACACACATCAACATGCCAATCAGCATACTGGCATACAGTAACACACATAAGCACTGACTCACTGACTGTCCCACGGGTCAACAGAGCTAACGTGGGATGCTTCTCCCTCAAGATATGCAAAGATACACACACACCGCCTCTGCCATAAGCCCACGGCATTCCAGATTCACATCCAATTTGCACACACACCTGCACACCCAACACTGGGAGCTGTATTTTGCTTCAGTATGCAGGAGCTTGGAAATAGGAACAGGAAGACTGAACAGTCGCCTTGGGATAAGAGACAGAGCCATCTTATTTTCAGGCCAGTGGATGGGGAATGGCAGGAGAGAAGGCAAAGGTAGGGGAATTAGGAGCCTACAGCCCCTCCCTCCTCACCTGTTGAGTGAACAGTAAGCACGTACTAAGTGCCCAGCTGAGCACTTGGCAGTCAGAACACAAAGGTAAAAGGACGAGGTCCTTGCCTGCCTGGAGATGTAAGAGACACAAGTAAATAACTTCCATTCACTGGACATGTGCTGTAATGGTGCACTGGGTGGGCAGAAGAGGAATGTCTGCCTCTGCCTGGAAGTGAGAGAAAGTGAAAAAGAGTTTCAGAAAAGGTTAAATGAGCTATAACTTACAGAGTGAGTAGGAGTTTCCCTGGCTAATGGAGGTGGGGAAAACAGGGACAGGTATACCAGGAGCAGATGAGGGGAGATTTTGAATGATCGACTAAGGGTTTGCCGTTTATCTTGTAAATGATGCGGATGCTTATGAACAGGAAGCAGGCAGACCAGTGAGCAGGCTGGGATCATGGTCACAAGAGAGATGATGGATGTTTGGAGCAAGGTGATGATGTCAGAAGGAGAGATGTGGCCAGGTTCGGGGTAAGTTTTGAAGGAAGTGACCAAGACATGAGGACCACTCAGATCTGGTGGGAAGAGAAAAGGAGGCGTTGATGGCTCCTAGAATTCTGACTTTTAAATCTGTAAGAAAGGTAAGAACATTACTGAAAATGAGAAAAGGGACAGACATTATGGGAAAGACGAAGAAAGGAAAGAGCCCCCCATAATCCGAGTGACCACGTTCAGTATGCGATTGGTTCACGAGACTGGAGCCCTGAGGAAATCTAGACCTCAGTTTGGTCATTTATTCAATGTACAGGTTCACCAGATAAAACCTCTAAAAAGGTTTTTGGTACTTAAGTTTGCTGGGGTCAGGGTGAGCTCACCTGCGGTTCAGCAGCGACCCCTGGTGGCCCAAGGAGGCTCCTCCTCCCCACTTGGGGCCACCTCAAGCGAATTCTCTACCTTCCTCCCAGACCCGAGGGGCATAAGGGGGCCCCTGCGGAGAAGACTGCGTGTGCATCCAGGATGCTAATTCTTCACCGAAGCCTAGAAGGATCCCTTCCCTCCTCACTCGTCTGTACCCTGCATGTAACTTCCATTATAAGACCACCGCGATGGGTCCTCCAGGAAGATGCCCCTGCTCCCGCCAGAGCTGGCTCCACCCACCGTCTGTGGAACTAGAGAAGAGGGAGCTAAGTGAATCCCCGCAGGGACAGGACTAGTGTCCCCACGGATTGCGCCCAGGACCTTAGCTGCCCGGGGTCCCAAACTTCTCTCTCCTGTCTTCTTCGCGGGATTCCCAAGGCGCTGTCCTCGACGCCTCTTGAGGCACTAAGGATTGGAGACCTAGCGACCCAGGTCCTTGTTTCTTCCCTCCGTCGACTCCTCCCGTACACTACTGGCCCGAACCCTTTCGTCTCTGGTCCCGCCCTTTTCTGTCCGCAAACCAGGATGGTCTTGCCTCCTCCCATTGGCTCTGGATCCACACGGCCCGCCCTCTCCCTCCCTCTAGCCCCGCCTTCTCCCTCGCTATAGCCCCGCCCCCTACCCGAGACAGCCCAGCCCCCGAGGTCCCTAGCCTTCTTATCATAAGACACGCCCCTCGCCTCTAGCTCCCGCCCCCTACCCGAGATGATCCCGCCCCCTGACTGCGCCCCAGCCCAGCTTCCGAGGCCCTAGCCTTCGTATCATAAGACCCGCCCCCTCGCCTCTAGCTCCACCCTCTTCCTTGTGTCCCCGCCCATCTCGAATCTGGCCCCTCCCCTCACCATTGCCCCTGCAGCCCTCCCCGGTTCCCCAGCGCCCAGCTCCTCTCCCTTCTCCCGCCTTCCGAGGGAATGGACCCTCTCCCCACCGGTCCCGGTCCCTCCCCTTCCAACCAAAGGCCCGCTCGCCGTGGTCCCGCCCCCTTCGTCGCCCCGCCCACCCTCCAAGCCCCGCCCCCGAGGCCTCTACCTTTGGCGTCTCCCCCAGAGAGGCGGCGGCGGCGGTCTGATGCTGAAGGCCCGTGGGGCCCCGGGTCAGAAGGCTCGGCGGGCCCCGCCGGGGGCAGCGACGTGACGGTGAACCTGCGGCTCATGGTGCGGAGAGGCGCCGGGGGCTGCGGAACCGAACGGGATTGCACAAGTGGCCGCAACCCGGCTCCAGGAGACAGAAGGAGCGGATTCCCCCTCCCCGCCGGCCGCCCCGCGCCGGCCGCGGCGCCGCTCAGGGTCCTAGTGCCCGCCGTGCTGTGTGTCTCAGTGTCTGGCCACGTGGCTCTGGGGCCTTGGGCTCTCAGTTCCGCTGGAAGCTCTTGAGGGTCCAACCCGCTGGTGAGAGCCACCCCGGCAACAGGTATCCCCGTGTGTGGCTCCTGGAGCTCAGGTTCTCCTAGTCTAGGTCAGGGCTTCCCTGCTGCCTCAGACAGTAAAGCATCTACCTGCAATGCAGGAGACTCGGGTTCGATCCCTGGGTCAGGAAGATGTCCTAGAGAAGGGAATGGTGCTACCCACTCCAGTGTTCTTGCCTGGAAAATCCCATGGACGGAGGAGCCTGGTAAGCTACAGTCCATGGGGTTGCAAAGAGTCTGACAGGACTGAGCGACTTCACTTTCGGGTCTCCTAAACTGGATTTCATTCACTCAACACATCTTGATAGCGCCCCTGCGTTTGCGGCCCTGGTTGGGACACTGGGGTTATAGCATCGGATGAGATGGACTGGCTTCCTGTCCTCGTGGGGCTTACATTCTAATAAGTGAGAGGAGAAAGATTACAAGTGAGCAAATGCATAGACAGGACAATTTGAGATTGTGGTATATGTTAAGAAGAAGCGGTGGGGTCAAGGGATAATGACTAAGGGGAAGGACTACTTTAACGGATGGAGTAAGAGGACCACTCAGATAATATGGTATTTGACTTGAGCCCTCACAGATGAGGAGCCAGCTAAGCAAAGATCTGAGGGAAAAGCCCTCTAGCTGAGAAAACAGCAAGTGCAAGGGAGCAGCAAGAGGGCCAGTGTGTCTGGAGCAGAATGAGTGGAGAGGTGAGTGATGGGGTGAAGATGAGGTGGGGGAGAGGAGAGCAGATCATAAACTGTGACTTGAAGGCTTTGTCAAAGAGTCTGGATACTTATCTACAAGAGAAGCCATGGGAAGTTTCTGAGTAGGGGAGCAATGTGCTGTGACTTACATGTTAACAGGATCACTCTGGCTGCTGGGTGAGGACTCAAAGGGCAGGAGTGGAAGATGGGCATCTAATTAGGAGGCTCCTGCAACCACCAGGTAAGAGGCAATGATCGCCAAGCTGGGGTGGTGGCAGTCCAATTTCAGATACATTTTGGAAGTAGAAACCTAC
Source organism: Oreotragus oreotragus (assembly GCA_006410675.1). Lineage (NCBI taxonomy): Eukaryota > Metazoa > Chordata > Mammalia > Artiodactyla > Bovidae > Oreotragus > Oreotragus oreotragus. The sequence goes on from SJYX01019541.1 coordinate 4,948, forward strand.
ACGACCTGCTGCTGGATTGTACGTTGCATGTAAAGGAAAGAGGAGTCAAGGAGGGCTCCTGGACTCTCATGCACTGCTGGTGGGAGTATAGTTGGGCAAAATCACTTCGGATAATTGTTCAGTCAGCTAAAGCTGAGCCTAATTAGACATGCCTGTCTACTCAGCAATTCCACTCCAAGGTTTGTGCCCCAAAGAAGTGACAGCTCCTGTTGACCAAAAGACATTGACAAGATTGTTCATAGCAGCATTATTCATGATAGCCTCAAACTGAAAGTTACCCAAGTGCCCATCAGCAGTAAAATGGACGAATCAGTAGTGGTACGTTCATAGAGTGAGTACCATAGTGGGAATGAACAATCTTATAATTCACAAATAATATGGATAAACCTGACAAATATCATATGGAACAAAAGCCAAACACGAAAGAGTGTATTTGTTGTTCTTTCACTAAGACGTGTTCAACTCTTTGCGACCCTGTGGACTGCAGCATGCCAGGCTTCCCTGTCCTTCACCATCTCCCAGAGTTTTCTCTCAAGAGTCTTCTCCAACATCACAGTTCAAAAGGGGTGAGGGGGTATTGATTAAAAAGGCATAAGGAAGCTTTTAGGGTGCTCAGAATATTTTATTTCTTGATTTGGATGTTAATGAGACAGTCATGTTCAGTTTATGAAAATGTATTGAAATGTACACTTATGAAGGGTCTACCTGTCTGTATGTTTGTTATGTTAGAGCAATATTTCTCAGCTTGAGGCATTGTTGCCCACCAACGAACGGTTGGCAATATCCAGAGACATTTTTGGTTGTCACAACTGGAGGAGGGTGCTACTGGCATCCAGTGGGTAGAGACTGCGTGGCCTTGAGCCACAGATTCACCATCATGTCCCTTCACTCACCTGTATGTTATGGCCCAAGACAGAGGGAGGGAGGGAGACTGACCCTGAATGGGCCTAGCATCTGTCCATGGGTCCCACTACCTCCTGGAGGAAGACATCAAGCCTCCCGGAATGTATGGACCTTCCCCCACAACAAAGAGTAATTCAGTTCAAATTGTCAATAGTGCCAAGGGTGAGAAACTGTGTGCCAGGATGAGGAGCTGAACAGGTCCTTAGTTACATCTGACTGAGGGCAGATGGTGTTGTCTTTTATTAACGTGGTGACTACCCATGGATGAGTGTGTTTGGAAGGTGGAGCCCAAGAGCTCAGTTGGAACAGGTAGGTTGAGATGCCTCTTCGGCTCCCAAGAAACATCTGAGTCAAGTTCAGGGGAGAGGACAATGCTGGGGGTGAGCGTTACAGAGTCTTTAGCAGAGAGATGCTATTTAAAGCTGCGGGACTAGACACGATCACAAGGAATGAGTATACACAGAGAAGACGTCAAGGGATTGAACACAAGGGCATGCCATCATTTAGAGATTGGAAAGCAGGTGTTCTAGCCAATGAGAGAGGAAGAGAACCCAGAGAAAGGGTTGACCCAGAGACCAAGTGAAGAAAAATTTCAGGAAGAAAAGGCATTATCCACTGAGTCCAACAAATCAAGAGATGGTATGACGTGAGCCCAGAGAAGTACCCACTGGATCCGGCTAAGGAAGATCACAGGTGTTAAAGAGAGTGATTTCAGTGGAGGAGTGGAGTGGGAACTAGGCTGTAAACAACTGAGGCAAGAATGGGAGACGGTGAGTCTAGACTGTACTCTGGGGAAGTTTTCCTGTAGTTAGGGGTGGGGACTAGAGAAATGGAACAGAACTGGGAGAGAGAGGCCCAGAGAGATTTTAAACAAGTGATATTAAGGAACGTTTGTATTCCAGTGGGAGTGGATCATTCCTGAGTGAGAAATGGGTGAGTTAGGAGAGAGGGCCCCACCCACAGGGATCTTAGGAGAAAGTTCTCTAAAGCTCTCTTTAAACTCCCGCTTGACCCCGGGTGTGGACGATGATCAGAGGTGACCGAGGCCATCACCTCCACTCACCTGCGGCAACCCTTCGGTCAAGTTCCTCAGCTTCGCTGGAAGATCAAATCCATCCTCCTCAGCCTGCCACTTAGACCTTCTCTCATCTAGCCCAGACCACCCGTCCCTATTTCAGCCGTTCCAGAACCCCATTCCAGAACTCTCTCTGCTCAAACCACACGTTAGAGTTCTGAGCCATTTCGAGTTGCCCCAAATGCCCCCTTCATTGGAAGGACTGATGCTGAGGCTGAAACTCCAATACTTTAGCCACCTGATGCCAAGAACTGACTCATTGGAAAAGACCCTGACGCTGGGAAAGCATGAAGGCGGGGAGAAAGTGACAACAGAGGATGAGATGGTTGGATGGCATCACCGACTCGATGGACATGAGTTTGAGCAAGCTCCGGGAGTTGGTGATGGACAGGGAAGCCTGGTGTGCTGCAGTCCATGGGGTCGCAAGGAGTCAGATACAACTGAGCGACTGAAATGAACTGAACTGAAATGCCCTCTTGCTTTTTCTGTCCTCCCAGCTTTTGCCCCTAGAGCTCACATTCCAAGCCCAGGGTCATCACTTACCAGCTCAGAGAGTGCAGGTGAGCTGTGTAGCTCTGTGCCAGCAGTTACCCCATTTATAAAGTGGGGGAGGGAGTGATGGCAATGGTAATAGTACCTGTAAGGTAAGAGCAGTACCTGTCTCACAGAGTTGTGGGTTTTTTAACTTTTTATTTTATATTGGAGTACAGCTGATTAACAATGTTGTGATAGTTTCAGGTGAACAGCAAAGAGACTCAGCCATACATATATGTGTATCCATTCTCTCATAGGGTTGTTTTAAGGACTAGCCATGTTAACGCACTAAAGCATGTGAAACAGTGCCCGGCATATAGTCAGTGCTGTCCTAGGAGTAATTCCTCTCATCATGTATGTCACCCGGATTTTCCATATCCACTGCCTTACATCTGCTTACTTAGATTGTTGCCAGTTTCTCAGTCTGAACAATGCTGCAGTTTACATTCATCTAGGTGTTGCTTTGTGCACACATGGTGAGGGTTAGAGAGTAGGAACGTATTTAGGCTTAATGGTTAAGACAGTCTTCCTTCCACAGGAAGAAACTCTTGCTTACCCTTCCAGATTCAGTTCAAGCTCAGATGTCCTCTTGGCTGAGAAATGTTTCCTGACTTCAACCACAACATGCAGAATCACACACACACACCATTATTCTAGAATAAAGGGTCAGACCTGCAAGTGTGATCCCCTACCAGCCACAGGATCATCACCCTTGTAACTAAGGTGGACTTTCTGAGAATGGAGATCGAGTTTGGAGCCTGCATTTTAAGCAAGTTTTGAGGGCTCTCGTGCACCTGAGAATCTGAGGGCCACTGAGCGGTCCTTGAAGAGAGAAACGTCGTTCAGCTCATTTCTTTATAAGTAGTATATCTAAGGCTAGGAGAAGGAAATGGCAACCCACTCCAGTGTTCTTGCCTGCAGAATCCTAGGGACGGCAGAGCCTGGTGGGCTGCCGTCTACGGGGTCGCACAGAGTCGGACACTACTGAAGCGACTAAGCAGCAGCAGCAGCAGCAGCAGCAGCAGCAGCAGCAGCAGCAGCAAGGCCCAGCACAAGGCCCGGCTCCATGTCAGAGCTCAATGAATGTTTGATGAATGAATATTAGGCTGGCTATTTCCTCAGCTATAAAATAGAAATAATTACATTATACCTTCCTAATAGGAAGGATTGAACGTTAATATTTATGAAGTGTTTTAGAACACTGCCTGGCGCATAGTAAGCTCTCTGCTGGTTACATACATACATGCAGGCATGCATACCATACATAAATCTGCTCCACAAGGTTAAAGAAACCACATTTATTAAAAACATTCTAACAAGAAAGTCAGGTGGGAAGAGAGGGCCCAGCCCACCTCCCCTCCTCCTCGTCCTTCAGAACAGATCCACTAGTTGGGATCTGGCAGACTGGCTCATTCCCTATTGGCAGGGTCCCCGAGGGGGCCCCCACTGCAGTGCTGAAGCAGGCTCGGGAGCCCTAGTCCTCAGGGCACTTCAGGAGGTCGAAGGTCACGTAGCCCACATAGTCCACCTGATTCACCTCATTCCGGGAACTCACGCGCCAGAAGAAGTGATCCTGGCAGAAGTAAGCTTTCTCTGCAAGGGAGAAAGTGGACCAAGAGGGGTGATTCCAGCTCTCCCCACACACAGACACAAACAGGAGTATGGTCTTTACAATCATGCTTCCTGCCCTTTAGAAATCTTTCCAAGGTTTCTATAGGACATGTCTGTTCCCCACCCCACCCCGGAGATGCTGGAGGGCACAGATCTCCAGGTCCAAAGCACTGGCACAGGGCCTGGCACACAGTCGATACTCAGAACAATTCATTCAACAAGTCCCATTCATCCATCCAACATTCATCATGCCAAGCACTGTTAGAGACACTGGGGATACACAGAGGGAAAGTGCATGCATGATCTCAGTTCTTTGGGTGCTTACATGCTGGTGGGGTAAGACATATGATTAACAAGCAAATGCATAAGTAAAGGAGGTTGGTCTTGACAACAGGGAAAGCGATGAAGGAAATGTAAGTGAGCAGTCGAGTGAATAGATAATGAGGGCCAGAGAAGGCCTCTCTGAAGAGGTGGCCTGAGTGCTGAGACCTGAAGGCTGATAGGGAGGCATCCCAGTGACAATCTGGGGAAAAAACCTTCCAGGCAGAGGGAACAACTGGCACAAAGGCCCTAAGCTGGGAGTGACCTTGGTGTGTTCAAAGAACAGCCAGAGGCTGGTGTGAGTGGAGCAGAGCAAAGAGAATGACAGGAGTAGTGGGAGGGGATGGAGAGGGGGGAGGAGAGGGGTCAGATCAGGTTGTGTTAGTGCCTTCGACCTTGCGTGCCTCCCCCTCCTAGCCCCTCCCTACTCTCAGAAAATATATTTGAAGGTATTGGACAACCAGCGTGGCTTGGACTAGGGTGTCTGCAAAGGAGGTTGTAAATATTTCAGAGGCTGAGCCAACAGCAGTTGTCTGCTGACTGGGGGTGAGCAGTGGGAAAGAGAAAGAAAGGGTTAACTCCAGCTACCATCCCCATTTTACAGATGGGGAAATGGAGGCTCTGAATAGCAGTGACTTGCCCAAAGTCACACACATACAATCATCTATGAAATGTCTTATTTATCACTGTATTCCCAGTGGCAGCATGGTGCCTAGCATATTACAGGCACTTGATAAATATGGTCTAATAAAATCTCCATGCAAACCAGTTGTCCTGTGCTAGGGAAAAGAGCTTCCAGCTGGGAGGCAGGAAATCTGGGTTCTAGTTCTGGTTGTGGCCCTGTGTCCTCAAATGGTCTGGGAAGATCCCTGACTCTGCGGGGAACTCATCAATGCGGGGCATTTGCCTCAGTCTCCACCAGCTTTTTCTTTCTGGCTCGGAATTTGACCAATCACTAAGGCAGGGGCTTCCCTGGTGGCTCAGATGGTAAAAAATCTGCCTGCAATGTAGAAGACCCGCGTTTGATCCCTGGATGGGGACGACCCCCTAGAGAAGAGAATGGCTACCCACTCCAGTATTCTTGCCTGGAGAATTCCATGGACAGAGGAGCCTGGCGGGCTACAATCCATGGGGTCCAAAGAGTCAGACACGACTGAGCGACTAATAACACAGGGTAGGGGAACCTACCGTGGGAGGGATCTCTGGGAGGGCTCCTCCCCCCTGACCCTGGCTCTCAGCCCTCACCTTGGTACTGAAAGATGTCGTGCGTGCTAATGGGCACCCCGGGGAACATCTGGTCCACGGGGGTGACGCTCCGGGGATCCACCTTCTGTGTCTTCACGTCGAACCTGCAGGACGGCGGCGAGGAGACAGGCGCTGAGCCAGCGGGCAGGCGGATGGCGCCCGGGCTCCCCCTGCTGGCGGCGCCCGGCAATCTCACCTCCAGAAGCTCTGCCCGCTGAACAGCAGCACCTTACCCCCCGGGCGCGGGAGGGCCCCGGTGACCTGGGCCACTTCCGGGCCCAGGCCCAACTTGTCCAGACGCCTCGGGCCTAGCACCGACGCGCCGGTGTACACCCACACTTGGCGCCCTGCCGGAGAGAGGCTCACATCGGTCTGGGGGCAGGGAGTGGGGTACACACCCCCCTTGAATGTCAAGAGGGAAAACGCAGAGAGGCCTTTCCGCTCCGGGCGTGCCCGCAGTCTCTGTGCCCAAGGAGCAGAGCCCCTCGGTAGGGCTGTGCCAGGGTGCTGTGAGGAGGGCTGAAATTCAGCCCTGCTAAATTTGTTTAGGGCTTCCCTGGTGGCTCAGACGGTAAAGAATCTGCCCTGTAATGAGGGATACCCGGGTTCGATCCCTGGGTGGGGAAGATCCCCTGGAGAAAGAAATGGCAACCCACCCCAGTCTTCTTGCCTGGAGAATCCCCATGGACAGAGGAACCTGTTGGGCTACAGTGCACAGGGTCGCAAAGAGTCGGACACGACTGAGCGACCAAGCACAGCACAGGGGAGGGAGAAAGACGGAAGCTAACCAGAGAAGAAGAAAATCTTCTTGGTGAGCGGATCCTCGAAGGCGGAGTCCAGCTTGCCGGGCAGCGCAGGCCACGCGTTCTTGACAAGAAAGGGACCCTGCACCCGGCGGCCCCCTCCCTCAGAGAGTCTCCAGTACTTCCTGGGGACGCGAAAAGAGAGGATGGGGGCATTGAGCCTGCAATCTACGGCCAGTGGGCGGGGAGACACGGGCAGGTCCCGCCTCCAAGCCCCCGCCCACGACCGCGCAGCCCCGCCCCTCACCCAGCCTTGAAGAAATGCAGGCGGTTCCCAATCTCCGCGATGGCGTCGAAGATGCCCACGTTGCAGACGTCCTCCGCTGGATCTGGGGACTCTGTCGGGGCCGCAGAAGGGCCAGCCGTGGGAGGACCCGTGGGGCCAGAGGCCGGGGGCCCTGTGGGGCCAGTAGTGGGGCCCTCTGAGGGGCGGGCCGTGGGAGGCCCCGTGACGCAGACCGTGGGGGGAGCGGTGGGCTGGGGTTCGGCGGTGGTGGTGGCCGGAGGCCGTGGTTCAGGCTCAGGGCGAGGACCTGAAAAGAGATACCGCGTAAGACAATCGCTGTTCTTACATCTCTGTGCCTTTGGGTATCTGCTGCCCGGTGCCTACCTGGAGGTCACACTGGCGCTCTCCCTACTTCAGAGGTTGGATCCTGTCTTCCCCCAACCCCGGACTGGCAGCTTCCTTTCACATACTCACCCCCACCCCCAGGCTGGTGGGAGAGAAGCCTTTTTTGAGCTCTCAAACTGGGGTGCCAAACAGTGCTGGGAGCTTTATAAACGCACATTAGCTCCTTTGATCTTCAGAAGGGGGAAAAAAAAAACCTATGGAGCAGATTCTTTAATAATTTCATTTTTTTGATGTGGAAACATACTAATGATAATAAGTGGTGATAATAAAACTATCAAACATTTATATGGTGCTTGCTATATTCCAGGCATTATTCTAACTCACTTAAGCCTCCTAACAACCCCATGAGGCAGATGTTAGCCCCACTTTACAGATGAGGAAGTTGAGGGGTGAAGTAACCTATCCAACGTCATCTAGCCGGATGGTGGCTGGACCGGCTTTTGAACCTGCCAGTCTCACTCTAGAGTCCGGGCTCTTTATTACCAGCTCCAAGCACTGACTTGGCAGCAGTTGTACCCACCAGCCTCAAGGGCTCTCAAAGATAGATATTAGAGTCCTAACTCTCCCCTCCTCCCTATTCTCGGGATGTTCCGAGCCGGCAGAACCTAGCCCTTCCCTCTCCTCCCTCCATCCCTGCCCCATGCCCTCACCATACAGATGCTGGATGCCCTGAACATCATCCCTATGCAGGGGGTGCTCCTCGGTGAATCTGTACATGGGGTACATGAGCGCCTCTGGCACGGAGGAGTGATCTAAGCCCAGCGCATGGCCAAACTCGTGTGCGGCCACAAGGAACAGGCTGTATCCTGGACGAAAGGAGGGAGCCTGAGCTCGGAGCCCTGGGCCAAGCTCTCGGTCCCGGGCATCCCTCCCGGTCACCACCGCCCTGGCTGAGGCCCAGCCACAGAACCTCGGCACCCCGCCCACCTTGATCCGGGCAGAAGCCCCACTTCTTGTCTTTGTCGAAGTTGGAGGTGGTGGCGCACCAGAGGTGCCCATCATTGCGACCCTCTCTGGTGCAGGCCGAGTATTCCTTGCCCAGGAAGGTGAAGGGGAAGACACACAGCTCTCCCGCCGCGTTTCCCCCTGTCACCGTCGCATCGACTGGAGAGACCAGAGCCTCGGGTGAGCCAAGTGGAGGCGGGGTGTGGGGGGCAATGAAGAGCCAGGGGCGGGCCAATCGAGAAGCTAGAGAAACTGAGAGGCTTATTTTAAAAGCCCAAGGGGGAGTTGTGGGGCACCGCCGACATCTGGCTAGAATAATGGGCGGGGCCTGGGGAATCACAGACCTAGGAGGAGGCTGCAAGCCTGGCTGAAAGGCCAAGCCTCCGCGGATGCAGCGGCGGCATCTGGAAGGCTGGGGGAGGAGATGCGGCGACGGCAGGCCGAGTCAAGGCCGTCCTGAGCACCGACAGGAGCGGGAAGACGAAGGACGGGTGGAAGGGCCACGCTCGGGAACCAAGGCGGAATGAGGGCGCGAGGCTGAATCAGGTAGGTGGGTCAGAGGTACCTCGGGTCGGGCAGAAGCCATAGAGCTTGTCCTGGTCGTAGTTGGCGGTGGTGGCGCACCAGCGGTAGCCGTCGGAGCGACCATCGGAGGTACAGGCAGAGTAGGTGCGGCCCTCGAAGGTGAACGGGAAGACGCAGGGCTTGCCGTCCGCATTGCCGTCCTGGGTGTAGAGTCCTGGGAGGCCCACACCATTAACTGAAGGTGCCGCGAGTGTACTGACCCACGAGCCACCTGTGTCCTCCTCCCCTTTCTCGCCTCTTCTCACAGATGAGGGAACTGGGCCCAGAGAACAGGAGAGGGGTTCGCAGGCCACCCTCGGCATCAGTGGCAGAGCTGGGACTAAGCCCCAGCGCTCTGGACCCTCGGGAGGGCGGGCACTCACTCTCGCTGGGGCAGAAGCCGAACTGGCGGTCGGCGTCGTAGCTGGCGGTGGTGCTGCACCAGAGCATGTTGTCGGAACGGCCGTCCGTGGTGCAGGCGGAGTAGGAGCGGCCCTCGAAGGTGAAGGGGAAGTGGCAGGCGGCGCCCTTAGCGTTTCCGAAGTAGGTCGGGATCACTGCGGGAAAGAGGGACTGGGGTCAGGGGGACTGGTGATGCGCGTGAGAGAAGGGAATGGGAGCCGGGGCAGCTCGGGATCTCACCAACGCCTTTGCCCAGAGACCATAACTCTTCATCGTCGAAGTGGGCATCTCCCTGAATGCCTGCGCCAGGAGGAAAGGCGTGTGCCAGGAGCCCGTTCTTTCCATCGAAGGGATACCCATCTCCGTGCTCTGAAGAAGCGGGTGGAGAAGAGAGTGAGCCGCGTACGGTTGCGCAGGTTGCGCACTGCCCAAGGATGCTGGCCTAACTGCGAGCTAAAATCCGGTCTGAGAGCCGCTGTCCAACATTTGCTGTCCCAGTGCAGTGAGGTGTCGGTCAGGAGGGGGAGACAAAAGGGCGAGCGGCCGCCAGGGCTCCGGGGACAGGCAAGAGAAATCCAGGTCCAGGCCCCCCTCTTGTCTCTCTTTGATCCTCCCACCTCTGTCCCGGTCTCCCCCTTCTTCGCGTTCTCACCTCTAACACCAAACTGGATGACGATGTCGGCTTCGCGGCCGTACACTCTAGTGAAGGTGAGCGGCGTCACTGCGCTCCAGAGCGCGAAAGCGCGGGCAAAGGCGTCGTCGACCACGTCGCGCGGCAGGTCTTCCGAGTAATTTTGGATCCTGGAGGGAAAAGGCAGGAGGATAAAGGGCCGAAGTGAGAGGCGGGAGCCGGGCCAGCAGCGCCACCCGGTGTCTCCGCGACTTCAGATACACAGCGCTGCCTGCGCTCCACGCTTTCAGCTCGAAAGCACTTTCAGACGCATTTTTCTCTATGGAGTCAGTTGGCGAGGTCCATTTCCCCCGACGGGGGAGACGGAGGCTCTGAAGGGGTGCCACTTGCCTCGAGGCGGGCACATTCAGTGAAAGCCATGGATTGGCCTAAGACGGGATGTGTTCGCCAACGGGCGGCGCTCGGGAACCCGCCTCTCGCCACCCTCTGCGCCCCGCTCGCCCCCGCGGGGCCCAGCCGCGCACCAGTAGGTGATGTTGTGATGGTACCACTTGAGGTCGCCCTCAAAGGTCTGGAATCTGCCCAGGTCTGGGACGCCGCAGCGCGGGGCTCGCATGGCGTCCAGGGTGTTGCTGTCCAGCTCGCCAGTCTCGGGCAGGGACAGGCGCCGCTGGAAGCGCAGCAGAGCTCGCCGCAGGGACTGGCCGTCCTCGCTCAGCTCTGCCCCAGGGGTGTAGCCATAGCGGTACAGGTATTCCTGCGGAAGGAAGGGCAGAGATGTGGCAGAGCCCCGACGCCCTTTCTCTGCCTTACTGGGCCAGGACTCCATCCCTCTCCGCTCTTGGGGACTAGCAACGAGACACTGTATCCAGTACTCGGTACCCTGGATACCAGGGCTTGTGCCCACCCCAAGAATCTCCCCTCCATGTGGACATCCTCAGCTCCGTTCCACTCCAGGATGCCCCTGTGCAGTGCCTACCTCAGGGCCCCCTAGGGTTTCCCCCTGTTTGCCCTCAGCCCATTCCCGCTCCAAAACCCCCCAGTGCCCCTTCACCATTTCCCAATGCCCATCTAGGAAATCCTCATTAGCCTGTTTCCAGCAGTCCCTGTCCAGAATCTCCCAGGGCCCGTTCTCAGTGCTCTGTTCTCCAGAGGTGCCCATCACCGCCTCCTGACACACACACAACAAGCCCCAGAGTATCTCGTCTGAGACCCCATGCCCTTCCTGGGACTCCAGGCCAGCCCTTCCCAGCTCTAGATGGGGGAGTGTGCCTACCTCTGCCAGCTGCCTGTTGGTGAGGTTGGTTCGTCGTTCTCCTGGGAAGACCACAACGGTGGGCTGGCGTGGTCTGGGGGCGGCAGAGCAGCAGGCTAGTGCCAGGAGTGCCAGGACCAAGGGCTGCCGGGGGCTCATGGTGAGGATAGCACTTGGTCTGGCTGCAGCTGCCCTCCTGGGGGCTTTAAAGAGGCTGTCAACTGAATCAGAGACCCCGCCCCTCTCTGACAGGCCACTGGCAAGAGCTGACTCAGGGCATGGCGTGTGTGTGTGTGTGTGTGTGTGTGTGTGTGTGT
>SJYX01019543.1:0-14740 GCA_006410675.1 Oreotragus oreotragus
CTCTTAAATTATAAAGTAGAACACACAGGCTGGGAGTGATCGCGTGGTCTGTGTCTGTCGTCTCAGGCTTGCTCATAAATCACAGTCCCTGCGTTTCTAAGCAGTTGCCACAGTCTCATCACCAAGTTCTCTGAGGGCATGGACCACGTGTGCCCCAACTGCACTTCGCATGGCGCTCAGCAGGTATGAGACTAGGAATGCACGGTGAGCAGAGCGGAGCTTGGTGACTGATGATATGAAAGATTCCAGATTAGGGGATATGGAAATCCAAAAGAACCGCCCCACCCCTCAACAGCATCTCCAGATGGAAGCTGGAAAGAGCTCACTCTTCTCACTCACAGCTCCAGTCTGACCACAGGTTTCCAGGTCAAGTCAATCTCCTCTCCTACCTCAGAGTCTCTGAGCTGGCCGTCCTTCTGCTCTCGTTCTTCACATTCCAGTTTCAGTGATCCTCCCAAAGCAAGCCTTCCCCTGCCCTATCAAAACTCTTTTACTCTTAATCACAGCACCTTGCTTACGTGTAACAGTTTTTGCACATTTCAGATTTCTAGAGAAGTCTGTCTCTATCCCAGATTGCTGTCTTATTTACCAGTATATATTCAGTCCCCAGGACCAGCACAGTAAGAGAAACATGCACTCAATAAATACTTGGATGGATGAACAAATGAATGATAAAAATCTTTCAAAGTCAGGTATTAAGGGCTTCCAGAGAATAATTTTCTGTTATTTCTATTTTGGTACTTAGTCTCCTCTTTGTAGGATTGCATAAAGGAGAGCCTTTTGATTGAAAAAAAAAAAAAGTGAGTAAATACCAGAAATGGACTCAAAAGAGAGGTCATCACGAAGCTCCGTATTTATTCTCTTCCAATTACATTCTGTACAAATTAGCTCCGTTTGTAAAGTTAAACTGATTTTTTAAACTGCCTCTTCTTCAAATTCAACCTGTGTTCTTTAGGCCAAGACCTCAAATTTTGCAATTAGAATAATTTAATTGACAATTCTGTTTGTGACTCAGAAAGCAGGAGAGGATATGGCTTTGTTCTTCAGCTTCACAGGTTCACCACTGTCAGTGGTAAAATATTTTTCTTGTTGGCTAAGAGTATAGATCCAGCTTGAAGCCAAAAATGGAGTGGAAGAGAGCCGCATTCCTATGCACTGTAGGTTTCATTGAAAAGATGACATTTCTGTGGTTGTGATATTTAATTTATCACAGAGGGACAAGATTTTTTTCCCCTGAAATGCCATGATAAGGTAAACTTCAACTTTATGAATGAAAGCTTTTGCAATCATGTAACAAACTGAAAATCTACACAAAACTTAAAGACCACCCTATCACCAAAGACAATCTACTCAACAATCTAATTACAGAAAGATTACTTTAAAGGGCTGTAAAACTAAAAAGAATAATTAACAGTAAGAGACTAGTGCATTCCCAAGTCATCTTCTGTCTGATGAAAAGGGTGAGATCTGAGAAGAATAGCTCCTATCAGAATGTTTTAGAAACCAAACATAGGTCTGCTTAAAGTGGAAGGGAAAAATCAGTACATTCAGTTCTTAGCACAAGTTAAATATAAACTGGCATGTGTATATGTGTGTGTGTGCACATGCACATATGTGTAAAGAGAGAGTACACCCCATCATTCTATCCATTGAGGATCTTTAGTGAGTTACTCTACTCCAAAGATGGAGAAAACACAAAGCTGCTGACTGACCAACTCAGCAAACCTACAATGAAAAGTACATTGAAAACCACGCTAACTTATAGTCCACAAACGAGACAGTGTAATACACACACACACACAATATGTAATACACATACACACACAGAGCAGCAGCAGATAAATTTATTTTTAGAAGGCAGAGACTTAAAAATATTAATTTAACAATGGATTAGTTCATGAATACTATCCAAAGTTAATTAAGAATCTTATGAGACAGCCTTAAGTTCTACCTTATGTTAAATTTCAGAAGTCCCCACTTCCAACATTTTCCAACAGACCCACAGATCCCACAGTTCCTCTGGTGAAAATTCCCTCATCTACCCTTAGTAGACAAACCTCCTTTAAAATCATCTCAGAAAAGCTGGCGATGTGATACAGAACACATCAGCATTTATCTCTGGGACAAACTGGAGATGTATCACTACTGCTTTTCTTAACAACTAAAGGCCCAGGTCTTCTGAAAAACAGTTAACTAAAAACGTATCCTGCCCTCAAACATACACACAGTCTGCTCTGTGTTGAATGAAATACTTTAGATTTACAAATAAACCACTGCCACCTGCTTCCAGACTGGAAAGGCAAACTCTCTTTTGCCCGACTCTTTTTTATTAGCATGGTTTGAAACAAACTGAATGTTTCCCTCATTTTATAGGCTGTTATGGAAACAGCTTGAAAAATACCAAGTTCTTAAACCTTCAGTAAGAAAGAGGCAAACCACTTTCTTACCGGAGAAGGGAATGGCAAACCACTTCAGCATTCTTGCCTTGAGAACCCCATGAACTGTATGAAAAAGCAAAAAGATATGGTCACAAAGAGCTGGACACGATTGAGTGACTGAATGACAACAAAGAGAGAGGCTTGTGACATCAGTGTGTTTGTACCCTGTTTGGGGGGAACTATGTTGTTGCATTTGTGAATCTCCTTTCTTCTATGTACTCCTCCAAAGGCACTCAGCATCCAGCCCTTCTTTTTAGTGGGGCTTCTGGTGTCAGAGAGGCTGGCACACCCACAGCAACACTTACCTCGGCGGCTAGAGCTCTGGCTGAGGATTAGGTGCACTCACAGGTGATTCAGAAAGCGGAAATGAGGCCAAAGACCTGTATCCGATACTTTTGAGTGCTGCAAACATCAGCAGATCATCAAGGGAACACTGGAAACACCAAGGTTTCCTACTACAGTCCAATCTCTAGCCTCCAGCTTCACTTGTGGGGGTCAAGAGGCAATTTTGTCAGAGGTGGAAGCCAAGTTCCTATTCCAGTGTCCTGTCACTCACTGTCTTTGTGGATGTAGGGACGCCCTGCGGTGGCGGCAGCAGCGACGTCCTGATCTCTGGACACAGCTGAAAGGGTGTGCTCCTTTTTTTAAAAAAAAAAGCATCTATTTGGCCACGTCGAGTCTAGTTTCCACACGGGGGATCTTTCACTGCAGGGCTCAGGCTGCTTCAGTTTCGGCCTGCAGGCTTAGTGTCCCAGCGGCATAGGGGATCGTAGTTCCCTAGCCAGGGATCAAACTCCCTGCACTGGAAGGTGGGTTCTTCACCACTGGAACAGCAGGAAAGTCCCTAAAAGGGTATGACTCAAAAGTCCCAGTGGTAGCCTCCGGGGCCCTTACTTTCCTGGCTGAGCAGAGGGAGCAGCCTTCCCAGAGAGTCCTTCAATGTCCTGGAAGTCACTCCTGGAGGCCTGGCTTTGTGTCCACTCCTTTGGCCCTTTCAACAAATCAGGAAATGCCCAACTTCTTAGATTAAATCACTCTCTGACCAGAATTCCGAGAGGTTCCTGCTGCCTGAATTTTGATACCAACAAGTTTATCTTTTTACCATAGTAAGTGAAAGTCGCTCAGTTGTGTTCAACTCTTGGTGACCCCATGGGCTATACAGTCCATGGAATTCTCTAGGCCAGAATACTGGAGTGGGTAGACTTTCCCTTCTCCAGGGGATCCTCCCAACCCAGGGATCAAACCCAGGTCTCCCACACTGCAGTCTCCCGCATGCCAGTGTAGCCCTTTATTCATAAAATGTTATGTTTTTAATATAACACTACAGCAAAATGATTATAGCCTATTAAGAATATACCTCCTAAAAGGACATGTACTGCTGATTGCTGTCATCGTTAATTAAGCCATGATTTTAGTGCCAGGCACTCTGCTAAGCACTTCTCACACTATTTTCAACTGACTCCTATGAGAACCTTTTGCAGCAAACGCTATCATTAACCCCATTTTACAGATAAGGAAACCACAGCCGAGTGAGGTTAAGAATTTCACCCAGGGCTACAGAGTCAGAAAGTGGTGAAGTTGTGATTGGAACCCAAGCAGTCTAGGCCCTATTGCCTCCCCAGCTGAAGTATCTCAAACCTGACCGATTGTTTAGTTACTCCAAAAGAATGCTTCCAAAGTCACGTGGTATTGCTACTGGAGACAAGCTACAAATAAAACACCTGCAGGTTCCTTCTCTCCAGGCTCAAAACCCTAATACACTCACTCACCACTGGTGACAACAGAAGACAGTAGAACCACTTTTGAAAACAGTTTGGAAGTTTCCTAGAGAGTTAAACACGTAACCATCAAATGATACATACATATCCCTCAGTTCTACCTGAGAGAAAAGGAATTACAGGTCTCTACAAAGATTTATACAGAAATGTTAAGAGCAGCTTTAATTTTTAATAGCTAAAAACTGGAAACAATTCCAATGTCCATCAACAGGTGAATGGATAAACAAATTGTTATAACCAAAGCAAGGGAATACTATTCAGCAAGAAAAAGGGATGAATCACTCATACATGTAACAACATGGGTGAATCTCTATCATGCTGAGTAAAAACAGCCAGGCCCCAAATGGGATACATATTGCATGACTCCATTTATATAAAATTCTAAAAAGTGCAGATTTCTCTGGTCGTACAGTGGATAAGAATTCTCCTGTCAGTGCAGGGGACACAAGTTCAACCCCTAGTCCAGGAAGATTCCACATGCTGCGGAGCAACTAAACCCGTGTGCCACAACTGCTGAGCCAGGGTGCCTAGCGCCCGTGCTCTGCAACAAGAGAAGCCACTGCAACGAGAAGTCCTCACACTGCAACGAAGGGTAGCCCCCGCCTGCCACAACCAGAGAAAGCCCTCGCACGTCAAGGAAGACCCAGTGCAGTGCAGCCAAAATTAATTAGTTTTTTAAAATTCTGTAGAGAATGAAAGCAGATCAGTGCTTACTGGGGAATCAGCACGTGCTGGGGCAGGGAGGAAGGAATTACAAAGGAGGATGAGGAAATATATGGGGGGTGATCGGTGTGTTATCTTCTTTTGGCTGCATGGAGTCTTAGTTGTGGCACACAGGATCTTTGATCTTTGCCGCAGCACGTGGGTTGCTTGTAGTTGCAGCATGTGGGATCTAGTTCCCTAACCATGGATTCAACCCTGGGCCCCCTGTGTTGGGAGCACAGAGTCTTAGCCACTGGACTGTCAGGGCAGTCTCAATGTGCTCATTATTTGATTGCAGCAATGGTTTCACAGGTACACAAACACAGGTCAAATTTTAGAGTTGTACAAATTAAGTATGTATATCATTTACTTTATGTCAGTTATATCTCAGTAAAGCTAATTAACATAATACAGCAACCCTGAAGGTCAACTTTGGTCCTGTCTCCTTCACCTCACACATCTCATCTACTACTGAGCCTGGCTTACTCCCTTTTTCTACACCGTCTGTAGTTCTGTCCCTCCTTTCCAGAAAATAGATGGTATGGGTCAAAGACCTCCAGGCATAAGACCTGGTTCTAGTTCTAGTTCTGCCATTAATCTGCACTATTTTAACCTTTTTGAGCCTCAGTTTCCTCACCTGTGAAATGGGAGATTAAATGCATTCATTCACTCAACAAATACCTATTAACCTGCTTATAACCACATGTATAAGATTATAGTGAAGAAGAAAAGAACCCATCTATGTGCTTTGTAAACCACAAAGTTCTGCATATAAATATGTCATTTCTATTTCCATTTCTACTGCTGTTCCTTCCAAGTCCAGATTCTCTGCACCTAACAAAGGACTTGGCAGGACCTTCTTCATAGCTGGTCTTATCGACAGGCCAATTCAGTTTACACACCGAGCCTAGAGTAATGTCCTCAAGTACAGTCTCATGGAGTATTTCAACTGGTTCAAAAGTACTCTCAACTGTTAAATTCATCACATTGGGCCCTAACACTGGCTCCTCACTCACTGTCCACCTCACCAACCTCGTTTCTCTTCTTTTTGAGGACCCAATGGGCCAATCCAGCTAACCGCACACGGGTCTCCGTGTGAGCCTCCCTCACCAACAGTGCCTCTCCTCCTGCTCTGCCCATCCACACTCACTCCCTTCCTCAGTGCCTGGGTCAAAACTTAGTTCTGCTGACCTGAGTAACTTTGGAAAGAATGCTTTTGCTGGATTTTATAAGACTTAAAGACAAAAAGAACTGCATATAAATACTCTTTATATAAAACACTAGAGTACTGGTAAGACATTTAGGTAGCGATTCTGAAGCCATTTTCCATGTATGCTGCTGCTGCTAAGTCACTTCAGTCGGGTCCGACTCTGTGCGACCCCATAGATGGCAGCCCACCAAGCTCCCCTGTCCCTGGGATTCTCCAAGCAAGAACACTGGAGTGGGTTGCCATTTCCTTCTCCAATTTCCATGTATGCAGGGCTGAAGAAATAAATAAACTGAGGACTTACGAAGAACAGATCTCCTTTTGAAACGTTCCCAGGTAAAGTCTAACTATCACCCAATCACTTAACCTATTGTTCACTGGCCTGTGACCGAGGCTGCTATGTAACTGCTGAGAATGTCAGGAGGTGCTTACAGCCCTCCCAAGCCTTCCACTCCATGGCTCCCTCGTCAGAGTCGTACTGCTATGTTTCACGGAGAGACGTTGGTACAGTTTGCTCACTTCTGCGGTACTGCTATGTTTCACGGAGAGACGGTACAGTTGATAAGCGCTCGGCAGCCATTCCCACCTCCTAATGAGCCTCTCATCCATAAAGCAAGTATTTCATTTTTCTTTCATGAAGCCCTAATGTAATAATACTCTGCACACACCAGGCCCTGAATACAGGCTGATTACCTAAGCTACAGCCCAGGACCCACACCACATCCCACAATAACAACAAAAAAAAAGCTAAGCCATACAGTGGACCCTTGAACAGCACAGGTCTGAAGTGTGCACGTCTACATACACATTTATTTTTCTAAATAAATACTACAGTACTACATGACCCGAGGTGGGCTGGACCCATGGATGCTGAACCCTGATACAGGGGGTAGACTATGGGACTTGAGCCTCCATGGATGTTGCTAGTCCCTGTTGCTGACTGGGCCCTGGAACCAGTCCCTGTTTGGATACTGAGGGATGACAGGCAGCCCCCCATATCCACAGTTTCCACATCCACAGGTTCAACCAAACATGGATCAAATGTTTTCGAGGAAAAAACTCCAGAAAGCTCCAAAGTGCCAAACTTGAATTTGCCGAACACAGGCAACTATTTACACATCATTTACATTGTACTGGGTTTTATAAGTAAGTTGAGAGATGATTTAAATGGGAGGATACGTAGGATATATGCAAATATGATATCCTTTGGGGGAGGTTCTGGAATCAATCCCCAGGAAATACTGATGGACTGTACTTGATTTGAAAACAGATACTCACTTTCAAGTTTCTGAAGCTTTCTATTTATTTGAATGTTTATTTTGAATCAAAAATCCAATTTATAAGCCCACATCCCTTCAAAAAATGAGATTTAAAAAAAAGATTATTTTAGGAAGAAAAGTGTTTTTCATATAACCAGTGACTAGTATGTCCCCTCAGAATACAAATCTGTGCCCAGTGTTCATAATTTGTGTTTTTTCTCTTATTAATTTCTTTCTATCCATGGTCATGTTTATATTTTAAAATAGTTCTCTTTTCTTTGGGGGTGGGGGTGACACAATCTCCTGAAATCTTAATAAAAATATACCATAGCCTAGGTACCATACAGAAAACGTTTAGCACAGTGTCCAACAATATACAGGCAGAAATATTCCCTGATGCATTGTTTGAAATAAGAAGACAGGATTCAGCCTAAATGTCCCCTAATTTGGGACTGACTCAAAAAAATGATGATAGAGAAATACAATGGAGTACTATGCAGCCACTGACAAGAATGAGGCAAACCTGTGTGTGTTAAAGTGNAAAAAAAAAGCATCTATTTGGCCACGTCGAGTCTAGTTTCCACACGGGGGATCTTTCACTGCAGGGCTCAGGCTGCTTCAGTTTCGGCCTGCAGGCTTAGTGTCCCAGCGGCATAGGGGATCGTAGTTCCCTAGCCAGGGATCAAACTCCCTGCACTGGAAGGTGGGTTCTTCACCACTGGAACAGCAGGAAAGTCCCTAAAAGGGTATGACTCAAAAGTCCCAGTGGTAGCCTCCGGGGCCCTTACTTTCCTGGCTGAGCAGAGGGAGCAGCCTTCCCAGAGAGTCCTTCAATGTCCTGGAAGTCACTCCTGGAGGCCTGGCTTTGTGTCCACTCCTTTGGCCCTTTCAACAAATCAGGAAATGCCCAACTTCTTAGATTAAATCACTCTCTGACCAGAATTCCGAGAGGTTCCTGCTGCCTGAATTTTGATACCAACAAGTTTATCTTTTTACCATAGTAAGTGAAAGTCGCTCAGTTGTGTTCAACTCTTGGTGACCCCATGGGCTATACAGTCCATGGAATTCTCTAGGCCAGAATACTGGAGTGGGTAGACTTTCCCTTCTCCAGGGGATCCTCCCAACCCAGGGATCAAACCCAGGTCTCCCACACTGCAGTCTCCCGCATGCCAGTGTAGCCCTTTATTCATAAAATGTTATGTTTTTAATATAACACTACAGCAAAATGATTATAGCCTATTAAGAATATACCTCCTAAAAGGACATGTACTGCTGATTGCTGTCATCGTTAATTAAGCCATGATTTTAGTGCCAGGCACTCTGCTAAGCACTTCTCACACTATTTTCAACTGACTCCTATGAGAACCTTTTGCAGCAAACGCTATCATTAACCCCATTTTACAGATAAGGAAACCACAGCCGAGTGAGGTTAAGAATTTCACCCAGGGCTACAGAGTCAGAAAGTGGTGAAGTTGTGATTGGAACCCAAGCAGTCTAGGCCCTATTGCCTCCCCAGCTGAAGTATCTCAAACCTGACCGATTGTTTAGTTACTCCAAAAGAATGCTTCCAAAGTCACGTGGTATTGCTACTGGAGACAAGCTACAAATAAAACACCTGCAGGTTCCTTCTCTCCAGGCTCAAAACCCTAATACACTCACTCACCACTGGTGACAACAGAAGACAGTAGAACCACTTTTGAAAACAGTTTGGAAGTTTCCTAGAGAGTTAAACACGTAACCATCATATGATACATACATATCCCTCAGTTCTACCTGAGAGAAAAGGAATTACAGGTCTCTACAAAGATTTATACAGAAATGTTAAGAGCAGCTTTAATTTTTAATAGCTAAAAACTGGAAACAATTCCAATGTCCATCAACAGGTGAATGGATAAACAAATTGTTATAACCAAAGCAAGGGAATACTATTCAGCAAGAAAAAGGGATGAATCACTCATACATGTAACAACATGGGTGAATCTCTATCATGCTGAGTAAAAACAGCCAGGCCCCAAATGGGATACATATTGCATGACTCCATTTATATAAAATTCTAAAAAGTGCAGATTTCTCTGGTCGTACAGTGGATAAGAATTCTCCTGTCAGTGCAGGGGACACAAGTTCAACCCCTAGTCCAGGAAGATTCCACATGCTGCGGAGCAACTAAACCCGTGTGCCACAACTGCTGAGCCAGGGTGCCTAGCGCCCGTGCTCTGCAACAAGAGAAGCCACTGCAACGAGAAGTCCTCACACTGCAACGAAGGGTAGCCCCCGCCTGCCACAACCAGAGAAAGCCCTTGCACGTCAAGGAAGACCCAGTGCAGTGCAGCCAAAATTAATTAGTTTTTTAAAATTCTGTAGAGAATGAAAGCAGATCAGTGCTTACTGGGGAATCAGCACGTGCTGGGGCAGGGAGGAAGGAATTACAAAGGAGGATGAGGAAATATATGGGGGGTGATCGGTGTGTTATCTTCTTTTGGCTGCATGGAGTCTTAGTTGTGGCACACAGGATCTTTGATCTTTGCCGCAGCACGTGGGTTGCTTGTAGTTGCAGCATGTGGGATCTAGTTCCCTAACCATGGATTCAACCCTGGGCCCCCTGTGTTGGGAGCAGAGAGTCTTAGCCACTGGACTGTCAGGGCAGTCTCAATGTGCTCATTATTTGATTGCAGCAATGGTTTCACAGGTACACAAACACAGGTCAAATTTTAGAGTTGTACAAATTAAGTATGTATATCATTTACTTTATGTCAGTTATATCTCAGTAAAGCTAATTAACATAATACAGCAACCCTGAAGGTCAACTTTGGTCCTGTCTCCTTCACCTCACACATCTCATCTACTACTGAGCCTGGCTTACTCCCTTTTTCTACACCGTCTGTAGTTCTGTCCCTCCTTTCCAGAAAATAGATGGTATGGGTCAAAGACCTCCAGGCATAAGACCTGGTTCTAGTTCTAGTTCTGCCATTAATCTGCACTATTTTAACCTTTTTGAGCCTCAGTTTCCTCACCTGTGAAATGGGAGATTAAATGCATTCATTCACTCAACAAATACCTATTAACCTGCTTATAACCACATGTATAAGATTATAGTGAAGAAGAAAAGAACCCATCTATGTGCTTTGTAAACCACAAAGTTCTGCATATAAATATGTCATTTCTATTTCCATTTCTACTGCTGTTCCTTCCAAGTCCAGATTCTCTGCACCTAACAAAGGACTTGGCAGGACCTTCTTCATAGCTGGTCTTATCGACAGGCCAATTCAGTTTACACACCGAGCCTAGAGTAATGTCCTCAAGTACAGTCTCATGGAGTATTTCAACTGGTTCAAAAGTACTCTCAACTGTTAAATTCATCACATTGGGCCCTAACACTGGCTCCTCACTCACTGTCCACCTCACCAACCTCGTTTCTCTTCTTTTTGAGGACCCAATGGGCCAATCCAGCTAACCGCACACGGGTCTCCGTGTGAGCCTCCCTCACCAACAGTGCCTCTCCTCCTGCTCTGCCCATCCACACTCACTCCCTTCCTCAGTGCCTGGGTCAAAACTTAGTTCTGCTGACCTGAGTAACTTTGGAAAGAATGCTTTTGCTGGATTTTATAAGACTTAAAGACAAAAAGAACTGCATATAAATACTCTTTATATAAAACACTAGAGTACTGGTAAGACATTTAGGTAGCGATTCTGAAGCCATTTTCCATGTATGCTGCTGCTGCTAAGTCACTTCAGTCGGGTCCGACTCTGTGCGACCCCATAGATGGCAGCCCACCAAGCTCCCCTGTCCCTGGGATTCTCCAAGCAAGAACACTGGAGTGGGTTGCCATTTCCTTCTCCAATTTCCATGTATGCAGGGCTGAAGAAATAAATAAACTGAGGACTTACGAAGAACAGATCTCCTTTTGAAACGTTCCCAGGTAAAGTCTTCTAACTATCACCCAATCACTTAACCTATTGTTCACTGGCCTGTGACCAAGGCTGCTATGTAACTGCTGAGAATGTCAGGAGGTGCTTACAGCCCTCCCAAGCCTTCCACTCCATGGCTCCCTCGTCAGAGTCGTACTGCTATGTTTCACGGAGAGACGTTGGTACAGTTTGCTCACTTCTGCGGTACTGCTATGTTTCACGGAGAGACGGTACAGTTGATAAGCGCTCGGCAGCCATTCCCACCTCCTAATGAGCCTCTCATCCATAAAGCAAGTATTTCATTTTTCTTTCATGAAGCCCTAATGTAATAATACTCTGCACACACCAGGCCCTGAATACAGGCTGATTACCTAAGCTACAGCCCAGGACCCACACCACATCCCACAATAACAACAAAAAAAAAGCTAAGCCATACAGTGGACCCTTGAACAGCACAGGTCTGAAGTGTGCACGTCTACATACACATTTATTTTTCTAAATAAATACTACAGTACTACATGACCCGAGGTGGGCTGGACCCATGGATGCTGAACCCTGATACAGGGGGTAGACTATGGGACTTGAGCCTCCATGGATGTTGCTAGTCCCTGTTGCTGACTGGGCCCTGGAACCAGTCCCTGTTTGGATACTGAGGGATGACAGGCAGCCCCCCATATCCACAGTTTCCACATCCACAGGTTCAACCAAACATGGATCAAATGTTTTCGAGGAAAAAACTCCAGAAAGCTCCAAAGTGCCAAACTTGAATTTGCCGAACACAGGCAACTATTTACACATCATTTACATTGTACTGGGTTTTATAAGTAAGTTGAGAGATGATTTAAATGGGAGGATACGTAGGATATATGCAAATATGATATCCTTTGGGGGAGGTTCTGGAATCAATCCCCAGGAAATACTGATGGACTGTACTTGATTTGAAAACAGATACTCACTTTCAAGTTTCTGAAGCTTTCTATTTATTTGAATGTTTATTTTGAATCAAAAATCCAATTTATAAGCCCACATCCCTTCAAAAAATGAGATTTAAAAAAAAGATTATTTTAGGAAGAAAAGTGTTTTTCATATAACCAGTGACTAGTATGTCCCCTCAGAATACAAATCTGTGCCCAGTGTTCATAATTTGTGTTTTTTCTCTTATTAATTTCTTTCTATCCATGGTCATGTTTATATTTTAAAATAGTTCTCTTTTCTTTGGGGGTGGGGGTGACACAATCTCCTGAAATCTTAATAAAAATATACCATAGCCTAGGTACCATACAGAAAACGTTTAGCACAGTGTCCAACAATATACAGGCAGAAATATTCCCTGATGCATTGTTTGAAATAAGAAGACAGGATTCAGCCTAAATGTCCCCTAATTTGGGACTGACTCAAAAAAATGATGATAGAGAAATACAATGGAGTACTATGCAGCCACTGACAAGAATGAGGCAAACCTGTGTGTGTTAAAGTGGAAGGCAAGCCATACAATGGCAAGCATAAGGTAAAGTGTGAAACATTCTACCACTGTATTTAAAAGGTGCTTATGTTATTAAATATTCATGTGCTTTTGTATGGATAGATCTTTGGAATGATACAGTAAGTTCCCTACATACAAACCTTTGTGAACGTTCAAAGACACGAACCTGTTTGCCACTCCTGGATGCCNATACAATGGCAAGCATAAGGTAAAGTGTGAAACATTCTACCACTGTATTTAAAAGGTGCTTATGTTATTAAATATTCATGTGCTTTTGTATGGATAGATCTTTGGAATGATACAGTAAGTTCCCTACATACAAACCTTTGTGAACTTTCAAAGACACGAACCTGTTTGCCACTCCTGGATGCCACTGTTGCTCTGTACTACTGTACTTTTCAGTGAATTAAAAATGTTTGCTTTATTTTTCTTGTGCTTGTTTTTTTATGTACATATTATTTGTGTGAAAATATTATAAACCTATTAAAGTATGATGTAATACAGCTGATTGTGTTAGCTGGGCACCTAGGCTAACTTGGTTGGATTTAAGAACAAACTGGACTTAGGAAAGTGCCTTTGGAATGGAACTCATTCATATGTAGGGGACTGACTATACACAGAAACTGTGAATAGCAGCATTCTCTAGGAAAGAGCATGGGTTCGGGGGCAGGAGCAAGAGATGACAGGACGACCTATTCTTCACTAGCTATCCTTCACTGTTTGAATTCTTAAAACCATGTACATATCTTGCTTTAAAATTTTTTTTCTTTCATCTTTAAAAATAAAAACAGTACTGGCGGCATCACATTGTTTTTCCTCACAGTGTTGTTACAGGCACACAAGTCAAGAAAGGAGGAGCCATTCTTCACTTTCAGAGAAAAATCTCAAAACCACTCACTAAGTCTAAAAGAGCTGTCTCCCCTCCCCTTCAAGCTCCTCTGTGCAGCTGTCCCCTGACTGCAGGGAGAGCAGTAGAAATGCACTTGACTCAGCTGTCCAGGGAGAGCAAGTGCTACCGGCTCCCCCTCTGAACAGGGAGGCCACAGTGATCAGCCAGCCGAGCTGCTGCAGCTCTCATCCTGAATGCTGAAAAAAATCTGCGGAGTTCAAGACAAGTGTGGATAACAAGAGGAGCAGGAAAATGGATGGGGGGAACACCAGTCAAGATGATGGATAAGCTGGTCCCGAACAGCGGGTGATGGGCATGCAGACGCAGGACTGGCAGGGAAGGAAGACTTCCGCTCACAACAGATGGATGGCGATGCTCAATCATCCTCAGGACGCAGGCGGCCGCCACACGCAGCCCGGCCTACTCCAGCTCTGGCAGTATCTTGCCTGTCCGCAGGGCAGCACAGCCTCCCCCAGAGGCGCTCTGCACTGGACCCCCATTGGGTCAGGGCAGGGCCGGGCCAGGGCAATGAGAGCAGGCAGTGCTTGAGTAAGACGCCGCTCGAGGGCAAGCTGAACCAACTCGCGGGGACTGACTGCTAATGGACTTCTTCCCTTGGCTTCACCAAAACACCCTTTTTTGTCTCTCTCAGTAGCCCTCATTCCAGAATAAGGCTTGCTCAGCGAGGGTGACCTGATTGCCCAGGCCCTGAGGGGCAGGCTAGGATGTGGGATTCCAGTGTTAAAGCTGGGACAGTCCTGGGCAAATCAGAACCCATGGTCATCCTACTTATGGGCCACTGTCCTCCCTTTTTTCTCTCCCCCTTCATTGTCAGTGAGAATCTAGATGGACCCAAGCTCTAAGCTCCCAACTGAGCAGAATCCCATGCAGAGGTCCCTGTGTCATCCTCCAGTCACCCATGACTAGCAGAGAGCTAGGACTCAGTAAGAAAACTCATCCAACCCTAGTCTTTTCTCAGAACGGGAACATCTGTGATAGGCAAGGTTCAATTATTCCAGCAAATGCAGAAATGCGTCTACATCTTGATGCTGCAATCCCTGTCTGTTTAGCAAAGAAT
>SJYX01019545.1:21315-71435 GCA_006410675.1 Oreotragus oreotragus
TATAAGTTAAATAAGCAGGGTGACAATATACAGCCTTGATGCGCTCCTTTTCCTATTTAGAACCAGTCTGTAGTTCCATGTCTAGTTCTAACTGCTGCTTCCTGACATGCATACAGATTTCTCAAGAGGCAGGTTAGGTGGTCTGGTATTCCCATCTCTTTCAGAATTTTCCACAGTTTATTGTGATCCACACAGTCAAAGGCTTTACTATATGCAAAATTAGATAGCCAGTGGAAATTTGCTGTATGATGCAGGGACCTCAAATCTGGTACTCTGTGACAACCTAGAAGGATGGGATGGGGTGAGAGGTGTGAGAGTCTCAGGAGGGAGGGGACATATGTACACTAATGACTGATTCGTGTTAATGTATGGCAAAGACCAACACAATATTGTTAAGCAATTATCTTCTAATTTAAAAAAATACCAATTTTTTTTAAAGTAAAGACTGCCAATAGTGAAGGGGGAAATAAGTGATAAGTCAGGACATGAAACTCTGTCTATCCCTGACAGATTCCTGGTGTTATGTCAAATGTTGAAAATTCCAACTTTATAATCAGATAAAACCCAGTTTGACCATAACAATGTATTTATTTTAAAACACAAAGATAAATAATAAGCTGTTATTAATTATAAGTATAAAAATAAGAAGTAGCAACTTAATGAACCACAAAACCAAGTGATGAATCTGATTGACTCAGTGAGATGTGGGAACAAGTGAGGAGCACACACAGAATAGTAAGGGGATCCTCCACAGAGGGACACAGAGGGACTAGACCAAGTGAGAGTCAAAAGCCAATTGCACACACAGTTGTTTTGTTGGCCCTGGGAACCTCAGCGCATAGCTTACCTCCCATGTATAAAAATTCTTTCCAATGACCGGTGTCTGACTTTCACATCTCTCTATTCCAACTACTGTTATTCCCTAAGGAATAACCTTAGTTTTTTAATGTGACAAGATCCTTAGAATCTTATGTTTCTACCGTGAGAGACTGAATTTGGATTTTTGAACATCTGATTGTGATTTGTTGGCATATACTTCAATGAGCTAAGCACATCTTTAGAAGAAGAAATCCTTTCTACCTGGTTAACTATTTTTTATGATCAGCCAGAATTCAAGTTTGCTCCTGTATTTCTAAATTGCTATTCAAGTCCCCATCTTGCCCTGGAGTTATGATAAATCTAACCACACACTTGTATATTGAGCAGCAGGGCTCAAATTAAGTTGATCTTTTCTCCTGAGTTAAATTGCTTCTTCAGTTTTCTACTACTATTCCTTCAATCACTTAGACTTGAAATTTGAGAATTATCATTAACAGGTCATTCTCTGTAACATCTCAACTTTCAATTGATATTTTATCTGCATTAAATTTCAGGTTTATTATTTTCTGTTTCTGACCAATAACAGCTTATCTCGGCCTGCCTCCTTTCCTGTCTGTGTATACCAAATATTCCTCTAATTTCCCTAAGCTCTTCCCCTGGCTCTTCTTTCAGTCATAATTCTAACCAATTTCCTTTTTTGGGTCACTTTTCTTTAAAACAAAACAAAACAAAACCTGACAACAGCTCTGTTTACTTGTTGAGTAAAATTGGTTCAGGTTTACTTATAATGATAATCCTCTGTTTATGTTCTTATAGCCCTTTAGATTTTTTAGTGTTTTGAAAACCTGTTGCTCTTCAAAGGGTGGATAGTGTTATTCCTCTTTTAAGCATAAAGAAAATAGTGCAAATACCTTTGTCAAATATGATTAGTACAAATATATCTGCCCCATGGACTGTGGCTGGCTAGGCTCCTCTGCCCATGGAATTTTCCAGGCAAGAATGGTGGAGTGGTTGCCATTTCCTGTTCGAAGGGATCTGCCTGACCCGGGGATCAAACCCGTGTCTCTTGCATCTCCTGCATTGGCAGGCAGATTCTTTACCAATAATGCCACCTGGGAAGCCCACATCTGCCATCAGCCTCCTGCATACCTTTCCCCAGATTTCTCTTTTCCCTTGGGCTGTATCACCTTGCCATTTTTCTGTTTATCTTAGTGCTACCAATTCTTCAAGAAGCTCCTTCATCCATGAAGGTTTTCCTACTGTTCTCTGTACACAGAAATATTGGTTCCTCTTCCTATCTTGGTCATATTTGCTCAATAAAATATAGTCATTGAATATTTACTTGAAGAAAAACTGGCAATCTTAAGCGTTTTAGTTCCTTTGTTCCTTCCTTGAAGGGGTACTAGACACCCTGTATAGGTTATTCTGATTGTCAAATTGGTGTTAGGAACTGGGGACAAAGATTATATTAGGCTTTGTTAGATACTCAACCAACTTTAGCCACTCATGGTGAGATATACCCATTGTATTTAAGGTAATAACTCTTAAAAGAACAATTGTGCCAGTTTAAAAAATGTTTATTTTA
The DNA here is from genome assembly GCA_006410675.1 of Oreotragus oreotragus. Classification (NCBI taxonomy): domain Eukaryota; kingdom Metazoa; phylum Chordata; class Mammalia; order Artiodactyla; family Bovidae; genus Oreotragus; species Oreotragus oreotragus. The sequence goes on from SJYX01019545.1 coordinate 23,720, forward strand.
TATACACACCACTCACTGCATTTTAAAACTATTTTAAGGAGTTTCTTCAGTTTAAATAAAAGTAGTATTTTGACTTTTAGGTATTCAGAGTTTAAACCTGCTAAATAACTGGCTTGTTAACTCTTCAGATCATCATAATACCAAGTGTGACATAACTATTTTGTGTGTCAAAGTAATTTTCCTCGACTACAGTTTTCCCCTTTAAGAAGTTACGTACTTTTATTTCTGTTCTAAAATAATGGAATTTGAAATTCAGACATCATTTTATCCTAAAGCAGTCCTGGGAAATGGTGGCGGGATCTGTCTTATTATAGGAATTCTTGGCTCTTGGGCTTAGCAACAATCCTGAGGAGGCCTTGCCTGCCCTGAGAGCAAGGGAAGTTTGGGAAATGTGCTTTATTTGGTAAAAGGTAATGGCGTACAAGGTTCAGCTCATTCGGAGTTGAAATTAAACTACCTCGTAGTCATTTGACAGAAAAGGAGGTGACTTTCAGAATGAGCCTGTCCTCTGCTTTGTTTTAAGCCAGTTGTATTCCAAAGATACAAGTAAAGAGAACAGTTTTTTTTTTTAACAAGTTGAAGCAGGGCAGCTTTTCTTTTAGGAAGCAGCATGTGTGAAGTCCTTCACAGTGTTGGTATTTCTGCCTTGCTTTCATCCTCCTAGCTGGTGTAATTAGAAATTAATCCTAGGAGAAACTTTTTGCCTAATTCTCTGTGGGTTGTCTCTTTGTTAAATTATAAAGACAGACTGTGTTTCATAAGCCAAGAAATATATGTGTAGGGAGTACAATTCAATTCAATGTGTAGGGGGGTACAATTTTTCACACCATTGTTTTAGATTTCCTTCAAGTTCAGTATACAGATGGATTACATGCAGAGCATGATAAAGTTGATTGATTGAGCAGCATGCCAGGACCTGAAAGGTCATATTTTCACCTTGATTCATTGAAATTAGGTAGACACACAATTTAAGTGATTTCAATCAAATCAGAATGAAATGTTAAAATAGTTACCTTGGACATGTTTAATAACAGTAAAACATTTCCTGTTCTCACTTTTACACAATCATTCATTCCATTTGTTACAGATATTTAAACAATTTAGAAATTCCTCAACACAATAAAATTTTTTAGTTTATAAAGCAAATACCCCAAGAAAATTGTTTTCTTAGTGAAAATAATTGAATATGGTTTATTAAAAGCTAATTTAAAAGGCAATTGATTTGAGAATGACATAATCCAGATATCTGGTATTCCCATCTCTTTCAGAATTTTCCACAGTTTATTGTGATCCACACAGTCAAAGGCTTTACTATATGCAAAATTAGATAGCCAGTGGAAATTTGCTGTATGATGCAGGGACCTCAAATCTGGTACTCTGTGACAACCTAGAAGGATGGGATGGGGTGAGAGGTGTGAGAGTCTCAGGAGGGAGGGGACATATGTACACTAATGACTGATTCGTGTTAATGTATGGCAAAGACCAACACAATATTGTTAAGCAATTATCTTCTAATTTAAAAAAATACCAATTTTTTTTAAAGTAAAGACTGCCAATAGTGAAGGGGGAAATAAGTGATAAGTCAGGACATGAAACTCTGTCTATCCCTGACAGATTCCTGGTGTTATGTCAAATGTTGAAAATTCCAACTTTATAATCAGATAAAACCCAGTTTGACCATAACAATGTATTTATTTTAAAACACAAAGATAAATAATAAGCTGTTATTAATTATAAGTATAAAAATAAGAAGTAGCAACTTAATGAACCACAAAACCAAGTGATGAATCTGATTGACTCAGTGAGATGTGGGAACAAGTGAGGAGCACACACAGAATAGTAAGGGGATCCTCCACAGAGGGACACAGAGGGACTAGACCAAGTGAGAGTCAAAAGCCAATTGCACACACAGTTGTTTTGTTGGCCCTGGGAACCTCAGCGCATAGCTTACCTCCCATGTATAAAAATTCTTTCCAATGACCGGTGTCTGACTTTCACATCTCTCTATTCCAACTACTGTTATTCCCTAAGGAATAACCTTAGTTTTTTAATGTGACAAGATCCTTAGAATCTTATGTTTCTACCGTGAGAGACTGAATTTGGATTTTTGAACATCTGATTGTGATTTGTTGGCATATACTTCAATGAGCTAAGCACATCTTTAGAAGAAGAAATCCTTTCTACCTGGTTAACTATTTTTTATGATCAGCCAGAATTCAAGTTTGCTCCTGTATTTCTAAATTGCTATTCAAGTCCCCATCTTGCCCTGGAGTTATGATAAATCTAACCACACACTTGTATATTGAGCAGCAGGGCTCAAATTAAGTTGATCTTTTCTCCTGAGTTAAATTGCTTCTTCAGTTTTCTACTACTATTCCTTCAATCACTTAGACTTGAAATTTGAGAATTATCACTAACAGGTCATTCTCTGTAACATCTCAACTTTCAATTGATATTTTATCTGCGTTAAATTTCAGGTTTATTATTTTCTGTTTCTGACCAATAACAGCTTATCTCGGCCTGCCTCCTTTCCTGTCTGTGTATACCAAATATTCCTCTAATTTCCCTAAGCTCTTCCCCTGGCTCTTCTTTCAGTCATAATTCTAACCAATTTCCTTTTTTGGGTCACTTTTCTTTAAAACAAAACAAAACAAAACCTGACAACAGCTCTGTTTACTTGTTGAGTAAAATTGGTTCAGGTTTACTTATAATGATAATCCTCTGTTTATGTTCTTATAGCCCTTTAGATTTTTTAGTGTTTTGAAAACCTGTTGCTCTTCAAAGGGTGGATAGTGTTATTCCTCTTTTAAGCATAAAGAAAATAGTGCAAATACCTTTGTCAAATATGATTAGTACAAATATATCTGCCCCATGGACTGTGGCTGGCTAGGCTCCTCTGCCCATGGAATTTTCCAGGCAAGAATGCTGGAGTGGTTGCCATTTCCTGTTCAAAGGGATCTTCCTGACCCGGGGATCAAACCTGTGTCTCTTGCATCTGCTGCATTGGCAGGCAGATTCTTTACCAATAATGCCACCTGGGAAGCCCACATCTGCCATCAGCCTCCTGCATACCTTTCCCCAGATTTCTCTTTTCCCTTGGGCTGTATCACCTTGCCATTTTTCTGTTTATCTTAGTGCTACCAATTCTTCAAGAAGCTCCTTCATCCATGAAGGTTTTCCTACTGTTCTCTGTACGCAGAAATATTGGTTCCTCTTCCTATCTTGGTCATATTTGCTCAATAAAATATAGTCATTGAATATTTACTTGAAGAAAAACTGGCAATCTTAAGCGTTTTAGTTCCTTTGTTCCTTCCTTGAAGGGGTACTAGACACCCTGTATAGGTTATTCTGATTGTCAAATTGGTGTTAGGAACTGGGGACAAAGATTATATTAGGCTTTGTTAGATACTCAACCAACTTTAGCCACTCATGGTGAGATATACCCATTGTATTTAAGGTAATAACTCTTAAAAGAACAATTGTGCCAGTTTAAAAAATGTTTATTTTATATACACACCACTCACTGCATTTTAAAACTATTTTAAGGAGTTTCTTCAGTTTAAATAAAAGTAGTATTTTGACTTTTAGGTATTCAGAGTTTAAACCTGCTAAATAACTGGCTTGTTAACTCTTCAGATCATCATAATACCAAGTGTGACATAACTATTTTGTGTGTCAAAGTAATTTTCCTCGACTACAGTTTTCCCCTTTAAGAAGTTACGTACTTTTATTTCTGTTCTAAAATAATGGAATTTGAAATTCAGACATCATTTTATCCTAAAGCAGTCCTGGGAAATGGTGGCGGGATCTGTCTTATTATAGGAATTCTTCGCTCTTGGGCTTAGCAACAATCCTGAGGAGGCCTTGCCTGCCCTGAGAGCAAGGGAAGTTTGGGAAATGTGCTTTATTTGGTAAAAGGTAATGGCGTACAAGGTTCAGCTCATTCGGAGTTGAAATTAAACTACCTCGTAGTCATTTGACAGAAAAGGAGGTGACTTTCAGAATGAGCCTGTCCTCTGCTTTGTTTTAAGCCAGTTGTATTCCAAAGATACAAGTAAAGAGAACAGTTTTTTTTTTTAACAAGTTGAAGCAGGGCAGCTTTTCTTTTAGGAAGCAGCATGTGTGAAGTCCTTCACAGTGTTGGTATTTCTGCCTTGCTTTCATCCTCCTAGCTGGTGTAATTAGAAATTAATCCTAGGAGAAACTTTTTGCCTAATTCTCTGTGGGTTGTCTCTTTGTTAAATTATAAAGACAGACTGTGTTTCATAAGCCAAGAAATATATGTGTAGGGAGTACAATTCAATGTGTAGGGGGGTACAATTTTTCACACCATTGTTTTAGATTTCCTTCAAGTTCAGTATACAGATGGATTACATGCAGAGCATGATAAAGTTGATTGATTGACCAGCATGCCAGGACCTGAAAGGTCATATTTTCACCTTGATTCATTGAAATTAGGTAGACACACAATTTAAGTGATTTCAATCAAATCAGAATGAAATGTTAAAATAGTTACCTTGGACATGTTTAATAACAGTAAAACATTTCCTGTTCTCACTTTTACACAATCATTCATTCCATTTGTTACAGATATTTAAACAATTTAGAAATTCCTCAACACAATAAAATTTTTTAGTTTATAAAGCAAATACCCCAAGAAAATTGTTTTCTTAGTGAAAATAATTGAATATGGTTTATTAAAAGCTAATTTAAAAGGCAATTGATTTGAGAATGACATAATCCAGATGAGAGGTTTTTTTTTTTTTTTTAAGAAAGTGAGCCGGAATATTTCCATTTAACTTTGTATACCATAATGTTACTGGGCTTTCTTGATGACTCAGTGGTACAGACTCCACCTGCAATTCAAAGACACAGGAGATGCATGTTTGATCCCTGGATCGCAGAGATCCCCTGGAGGAAGACAACCCACGTCAATATTCTTGCCTGGAAAATTTCATAGAGGAGCCTGATGGATTATAGTCCACAAGGTCACAAAGAGTTGGACACAACTAAGTGACTGAACACACACACACATACAATGATGTTGTTTGGATTATTAATGGCCTGTATATGCAAAACACACACACATACAGGAATGATTTGACTGGATTTTACTAGAAGAGGTAGATTTAATTAGAACAGTTAGTGTCTGAAGGGATAATAGGAATATTTGAGAAATGAATGAAATTTGTGAAACTCCCTCTCCTGACCTCTTTGTTGCCTTTGTTTCAGAAAACTTCTTTCACACAAGAAGCATGAATGATAGAAGGTACTAAACAAATGTTCATTTCCTTTTCAAAAAAACTTTATTGAAACATAATTGCTTTACAATATTGTGTTAGTTTGGTGTACAGCATAGTGGATCAGTTATACATACATATATTTATCATCATTCAGTTGCTAAGTTCTGTCTGACTCTTTGCAACCCCACGGATTGCAGCATGCCAGGCTTCCCTGTCTTTCACTGTCTCTTGGAGTGTGTTCAAATTAATGTCCATATGTCCACTCTTTCTTAGATTCTTTTCCCATATAAGTCATCTCAGAGTACTGAAGAGAGTTCCCTGTGCTGTACAGCAGGTTCTTATTAGTTACCTGTTTCACGTATAGCAGTGTGTATATGTCAGTCCCAGTCATCCAGCTGATCCCTCTTCCCTTCTTATCCTTTTTCCAGCTTTCAGCCTCGACCATGGCCGGCCCTGTGCTGCCTTGCTTCATCGGGGCTCTCTGTTCTCTTTGCTTGGGGAGCCCCTCCGAGATCCAGGCTCGAAGGCCTCTGACTGCAGAATGCAGCCTAATCCCTGCTTCTGTTCTGATCCTTTGTTCCCAGAGTTTGTCTCCTCAAGTTTCTCTCAGTAATTGGCTATATTGCTTGAGTTAAATGGCAGAGTTTAGAAGAGTAGGCACAGAGTAAGGGCTTTTACAGCTACCATCAGCATTACCACTGCCACCAGTGGGGAGCATTCTGCGGATCTCTAGTGTCTTCCCAGAAGCAAGAACCCCTCTCCAGTGTCTGCTTCAGAGGAGTCTCTCTAATGAGGAGATGTTTACCCAAGCAGAGCCCTGTGACTGGCATCTGTACAGGAAAGGAGGTCACAAGGGCGATCTCAAGCTGGATGCTAGGATTATTCTAGCAATTCGGCTTTCTGCACTACAAACTTAAGTTCTGTCACTGAATTCATTGGTCTGGCCTTGTTTCAAAGAACCGTAAAGTAGATTTAATAAGTATGGAAGTTGATAGTACTTATTTTTAGGTTTAGTAATAGTGTGACCTACTCTGTAGAGTTTTCCTGTTGTTTTATTTGCTAAGCCATGTCCGATTTTTTGCAACCCCATAAGACTGTAGCCCTCCAGGCTCCTGTGTCCATGGCAAGAATATTGGAATGAGTTGCCATTTCCTTTTCCAGGCATCTTCCTGACCCAGGGATCAAACCTGCATCTCCTTGATTGGTGGATGGATTCTTTACTTCTGAACCACCTGGGAAATCCAGAATTTTCTTAGGGAGTTATCTTTTCCTCATCTTTTACAATATAGTTTTCTACCTTCAGATGTTATAATCTCTTTTGTATCATAATAAATTTAACTTTTTCTGTGATACTTACTAAGAGTGAGGCATTAGAATTTTTTTTCAGTTTGTAATAGCAAAAGCTAGTATTTATTGTGCCAGACTCTGTTTTAGGTGCTTTACATGCGTTCACTCATTTAATTCTCATAATAGTTCTGGTAGTGAAGTACTGTTTTTCTACACTTGAGAAAAGTGAAGTACAGGGATACACTCAAGGTAAATCATGGAGCCAGGATGCAAAGCTGAGTTGTGTGGCTCTGGAGCCTGAGTTGTGATGGCTCTAATTTGTAGCGACTTTCATTATTATTCACTTGAAATACTTCAAGCCATATTTTTAAAGTAGAGCCTATATTAGTTTTCTGATGGTCTGTTTGACACACTCTATTATTTTATATATTAATAGCATTTTAAAAAGTATTACATTTTAGAGACATGTACATACATATACCCACATGTGTTTACTTAGCCTATACCATCAATTAAATTGTGTGTTTCAGAGACTAACATCAGGGGATTGATAGCAAAATGCAATGCTTTATTTTGAGAAGGCATTGCATTTCCCGTTCTTAAAGCTCATTTTTATCTCAGTCTGAAATTAAAGAGGCCTACCTATTTAAACAATATAAAAGATGAGTTAAATGCATGGTTTCCTTTTTTTATATCTGATAGACACCAATGACAGGATGCGTTTTAATTTGTGGACACTGGAACCATTTCAACAGCTTTAGAAATACGAATTGCTAGACCTGAATTTCTTCCTTTTTCTGAGTCTGAAATGGGATAATTCAAACTGAGAAGGAATTGGTATATGTTCTATGTGCTCTACCAAAACCTACCCATGAGTCCTCAACACTAAGCCAAAGTGAGTGTTTTCCCATGTCAGATATAATTGTCATTTCATTGAACTAAAAACAATAATTTAAAAAACTACACTTAAATGACTATCTACCATGTATGTGATATATTACTGTATGCCTAATGTATGTCTCAGAGAAGGCAATGGCACCCCACTCCAGTACTCTTGCCTGGAAAATCCTATGGACGGAGGAGCCTGAAAGGCTGCAGTCCATGGGGTTGCTTAGAGTCGGATATGACTCAGCAACTTCACTTTCACTTTTCACTTTCATGCATTGGAGAAGGAAATGGCAACCCACTCCAGTGTTCTTGCCTGGGGAATCCCAGGGACGGGGGAGCCTGGTGGGCTGCTGTCTATGGCGTCGCACAGAGTCGGACACGACTGAAGTGACAGCAGCAGCAATGTATGTCTGTCCTAATCCCCTCATTTCACAGATGAGAGAAGAAAACTGAGGCTCATAAAGGTTAAGTGATTTGATCAAGGTCATTTAGCCAATGCATGGCAAAGATATGTCTAGACTCTCTGTCNAATGATGTTGTTTGGATTATTAATGGCCTGTATATGCAAAACACACACACATACAGGAATGATTTGACTGGATTTTACTAGAAGAGGTAGATTTAATTAGAACAGTTAGTGTCTGAAGGGATAATAGGAATATTTGAGAAATGAATGAAATTTGTGAAACTCCCTCTCCTGACCTCTTTGTTGCCTTTGTTTCAGAAAACTTCTTTCACACAAGAAGCATGAATGATAGAAGGTACTAAACAAATGTTCATTTCCTTTTCAAAAAAACTTTATTGAAACATAATTGCTTTACAATATTGTGTTAGTTTGGTGTACAGCATAGTGGATCAGTTATACATACATATATTTATCATCATTCAGTTGCTAAGTTCTGTCTGACTCTTTGCAACCCCACGGATTGCAGCATGCCAGGCTTCCCTGTCTTTCACTGTCTCTTGGAGTGTGTTCAAATTAATGTCCATATGTCCACTCTTTCTTAGATTCTTTTCCCATATAAGTCATCTCAGAGTACTGAAGAGAGTTCCCTGTGCTGTACAGCAGGTTCTTATTAGTTACCTGTTTCACGTATAGCAGTGTGTATATGTCAGTCCCAGTCATCCAGCTGATCCCTCTTCCCTTCTTATCCTTTTTCCAGCTTTCAGCCTCGACCATGGCCGGCCCTGTGCTGCCTTGCTTCATCGGGGCTCTCTGTTCTCTTTGCTTGGGGAGCCCCTCCGAGATCCAGGCTCAAAGGCCTCTGACTGCAGAATGCAGCCTAATCCCTGCTTCTGTTCTGATCCTTTGTTCCCAGAGTTTGTCTCCTCAAGTTTCTCTCAGTAATTGGCTATATTGCTTGAGTTAAATGGCAGAGTTTAGAAGAGTAGGCACAGAGTAAGGGCTTTTACAGCTACCATCAGCATTACCACTGCCACCAGTGGGGAGCATTCTGCGGATCTCTAGTGTCTTCCCAGAAGCAAGAACCCCTCTCCAGTGTCTGCTTCAGAGGAGTCTCTCTAATGAGGAGATGTTTACCCAAGCAGAGCCCTGTGACTGGCATCTGTACAGGAAAGGAGGTCACAAGGGCGATCTCAAGCTGGATGCTAGGATTATTCTAGCAATTCGGCTTTCTGCACTACAAACTTAAGTTCTGTCACTGAATTCATTGGTCTGGCCTTGTTTCAAAGAACCGTAAAGTAGATTTAATAAGTATGGAAGTTGATAGTACTTATTTTTAGGTTTAGTAATAGTGTGACCTACTCTGTAGAGTTTTCCTGTTGTTTTATTTGCTAAGCCATGTCCGATTTTTTGCAACCCCATAAGACTGTAGCCCTCCAGGCTCCTGTGTCCATGGCAAGAATATTGGAATGAGTTGCCATTTCCTTTTCCAGGCATCTTCCTGACCCAGGGATCAAACCTGCATCTCCTTGCATTGGTAGATGGATTCTTTACTTCTGAACCACCTGGGAAATCCAGAATTTTCTTAGGGAGTTATCTTTTCCTCATCTTTTACAATATAGTTTTCTACCTTCAGATGTTATAATCTCTTTTGTATCATAATAAATTTAACTTTTTCTGTGATACTAAGAGTGAGGCATTAGAATTTTTTTTCAGTTTGTAATAGCAAAAGCTAGTATTTATTGTGCCAGACTCTGTTTTAGGTGCTTTACATGCGTTCACTCATTTAATTCTCATAATAGTTCTGGTAGTGAAGTACTGTTTTTCTACACTTGAGAAAAGTGAAGTACAGGGATACACTCAAGGTAAATCATGGAGCCAGGATGCAAAGCTGAGTTGTGTGGCTCTGGAGCCTGAGTTGTGATGGCTCTAATTTGTAGCGACTTTCATTATTATTCACTTGAAATACTTCAAGCCATATTTTTAAAGTAGAGCCTATATTAGTTTTCTGATGGTCTGTTTGACACACTCTATTATTTTATATATTAATAGCATTTTAAAAAGTATTACATTTTAGAGACATGTACATACATATACCCACATGTGTTTACTTAGCCTATACCATCAATTAAATTGTGTGTTTCAGAGACTAACATCAGGGGATTGATAGCAAAATGCAATGCTTTATTTTGAGAAGGCATTGCATTTCCCATTCTTAAAGCTCATTTTTATCTCAGTCTGAAATTAAAGAGGCCTACCTATTTAAACAATATAAAAGATGAGTTAAATGCATGGTTTCCTTTTTTTATATCTGATAGACACCAATGACAGGATGCGTTTTAATTTGTGGACACTGGAACCATTTCAACAGCTTTAGAAATACGAATTGCTAGACCTGAATTTCTTCCTTTTTCTGAGTCTGAAATGGGATAATTCAAACTGAGAAGGAATTGGTATATGTTCTATGTGCTCTACCAAAACCTACCCATGAGTCCTCAACACTAAGCCAAAGTGAGTGTTTTCCCATGTCAGATATAATTGTCATTTCATTGAACTAAAAACAATAATTTAAAAAACTACACTTAAATGACTATCTACCATGTATGTGATATATTACTGTATGCCTAATGTATGTCTCGGAGAAGGCAATGGCACCCCACTCCAGTACTCTTGCCTGGAAAATCCTATGGACGGAGGAGCCTGAAAGGCTGCAGTCCATGGGGTTGCTTAGAGTCGGATATGACTCAGCAACTTCACTTTCACTTTTCACTTTCATGCATTGGAGAAGGAAATGGCAACCCACTCCAGTGTTCTTGCCTGGGGAATCCCAGGGACGGGGGAGCCTGGTGGGCTGCTGTCTATGGCGTCGCACAGAGTCGGACCCGACTGAAGTGACAGCAGCAGCAATGTATGTCTGTCCTAATCCCCTCATTTCACAGATGAGAGAAGAAAACTGAGGCTCATAAAGGTTAAGTGATTTGATCAAGGTCATTTAGCCAATGCATGGCAAAGATATGTCTAGACTCTCTGTCTCACCATCTAGTGTGGCTCTGAAGGACTCCCCAAGGGAATCTCAAATATTTCTGCAAAACACTGTTAATGGAATCTAGTGTGTTACAGATCCTTAGTACTTTAGTCAGTAAAGGTATTTGCATTCATATCTTGGGTATTGTCAACATCTCTTATTGATCATCTTCAGAGATAAATATCAGAGGGCTGTTAGGAAAGTTGGTGGGTTTAAAAATTCTCCCTAATTTTCTGTCCAAAAGAGACACATTTGTAATCTCTGACTTAGAAAGGCAAAGAATTGTTTGGGATGGGTAATTGCCAGCTTGACATTTGTTATTATGACTTTGTCATTTTTACCCTGTAGTTTATGAAATCTGCTACTGTATATTGCCCAAAGGCTTTGAAAAATCAATGGTTGTATTTTAAAGCATATAGAATATAATAAATTAAATGCCACAATTCACATTGTATAATTTTTAAGACTTTGGGGGAATCTGAGCATACCAAGGTCAGCCTATTCCTGGGGTATTAAGAATACTGGAATATATTGCTTCCAGCTCATTGTACTTTCTATATATTTTATGGTGTGAATTTTACTACACAAATGTGCAAATGAGAATATATTAAGTGAATATATACAGATAGAAGATTTTTTAAATTTAATACACTTTAAGGTGCCTTTGTGGGTCTTGACTTATGAGAGGCCCGTAGACATCTGTTGTGCTGTCCTCTTATCAAAATATAGAAAGAGAATTAAAAATAGGGACGAGCTATGTTTGTATGAGTTGAAAGATTTTGTAGGTGCTCCAAATGCTTATGAAAACTCAACCATGAAATTAATCTTTTTTTTTACGTGCCTTTATAATTCTTCATGAAGGTAAAATGGAACTTATTGACATATTCCTCTGGAGTTTATCTCACTAACTGAAAGTGTTCAAAATAGTTTAAGATGCAAACAACTTAAAGTATACTTATATTTAAATAATTATTTCCCAGTGACTGGATTATAACCACCATAGACTAGATTACAAGTTTTCAGTGGACAAAACCTACATGTATAATTCATTTTAATGCTAGAAAACACTGAGCCTGGCGCTGGGCCCACTGGAGTGCCCATGACTCATATTGAAATGAAGTCAGCCAACTTGTGTTCTGTGGTTCTTGGTCATCGCATGCCTGCATGATCTGGAGCCAGTCGCTCTTGCTCGCTTCTTTCATTGCTGGGAAGGATTTGACATTTGCTTGTCCCTTCAACAAGTACTTCTACTGTGTGCCGGAAGACAACCAAATAAGTTAAAAACATGGTCATTACGCTCTTCTTGATGGTTCTTTTCTTCAGCTGCAAAGTTTCAGGCTGCCTTGGGAAAAGATTTGCCCAAAGAGAAGTGTGTCTTTTGAGAACGTGGCCCAAGTGCTGCCAACTTCCAGTGACTTTTGTAAAACTTGTCCCTTCTCTTGTCTGACCTTGGGACAAGGATACCAAGCCCCAGGACTGCAAGCCAGCCTTGAGATAATCTGAGTGTTTGGATCTGCTTGCATTACTGGTTCTTTCCTTTTTTAAATGTAATTTTTCCCAACTTTTAGTCACTTTTAATTGACAAAATTTTTAAGATATTTAACTTTTTCAATGTGGTGATTTGATTTCTCTAGACATTGTTAAAAGATTCCCTTCGATGAATTAACAGATTCATCATCCCACATAATTAAATTTGTGTTTGTGTGTGTATAATGTACATCACACTTTCTTTTATTCATTCATCTACCAGGGGATGTTTATATTGTTTCCATATTTTGGATATCATGCTGTCATGAACATTAGAGTACAAGTATCTCTTTGAGATAACGATCTTATTTCCTATGAGTAAATACCCAGGACTGTAGTTCTATTTTTAATTTCTTGAGGAGCTTTCATACTATTTTCCATAGTTACCAGTGTACCAAGTTACATTATCGCCAGCAGTACACATGTGTTCTGGTTTTTTTATTTTTTATTTTCCATATCCTCACCAGAATTAATGTCTCATCTCTTTGAGAATAACCATTCTAAAAGGCATGAGTTGATTCTGCTGTGGTTTTGATTTGCATTTCCCTGATGATTAGTGAGGTTGAGCACATTTTCATATACTTATGGGCCAGTTGTATGTCTTCTTTGGAAAAAAAAGTTTCTTCAGGTCCTGTGCCTGCTTAAAAAATCTTTTTATTAGAGTATAATTGATTTACAATTTTTGTTTACTTTGTCTAGTTTATTTATTTTTGCTTTTGAGATATATGAGTTTCCTGTGTATCTTGGATATGAACTCCTTATGAGATATGTGGTTTGTGAATATTTTCTCCCATTCTCTAGGTTGACTTTTCATCTTGTTGATCGTTTCATTTGTACAGAAGCTTTTTAGTTTGATGTAATTCTGCTTGCCTATTTTTGCTTTTGTTGCCTTTCCTTTTGGTATCAAATCCAAAAAATCATTGCTAAGACTAATGTCAAGGAGTTTACTCCCCCCTTCTTTTTTTAAGGAGTTTTATGGTTTCAGAGCTTAAATTCAGGCATTCTTCAATCATTTTAAGTTGATTTGTATATTTGGTGTAAGATAGATTTCATTCTTTTGTATTTGACTATTCAATTTTCCCAGCATTTTGAGGATCTCCATTGCCCGTGGTATATTTTGGTTCCTTTTGTTGAAAATTACTTTGCCTATATATATATATGCATCATGGGTTTACATCTGTTATGCATGGGCATGCATCTGTTTTTATGCCAATATCATACTGCTTTGATTCCTATAACTTTGTAATATAGTTTGAAATCAGGAAGTGTGACACCTGCAGTTTCATTTCATAAATAGCCAAGATTGTTTTGGCTATTCCAAATAGTTTGTGGTTACACAGAAATTTTAGGATTCTTCTTTCTGTTTCTGTGAAAAATGTCATTGGAATTTTGATAGGGATTGCACTGAATCTCTAGAGAACTTTGGGTAGTTTGGGCATTTTAACTATATTAATTCTTTCAGTCCATAAATATGAAATATATTTCTGTTTATTTATGTTTGTTTTAGTTTCTTTCATCAGTGTTATAGTTTTCAGCATATAAATCTTTTACCTCCTTGGTAAAATTTACTCCTGAGCAATTTTTAATGCTATTGAATTTTAATATTCCTCTTTTTTTAGTGCTATTGAAAATGGGATTTTCTTCATTTTTTGAATAACTTATTAGTATATATTAAACACAACTGATTTTAGTACATTGATTTTTGCTATTAGTTTCAGTGGGTTTTGGTGGTTTCTTTAGGCTTTTCTATGTATGATATATGATTAGCAAATAGAGACAATTTTACTTCTTTCTTTTCAGTTTGAGTTGTTTTTATTTTCTTGCCCAATTGTTTTGGCTAGGACTTCCAAAAGTGGTAAAAGTGAGCATCCTTGTCTTGTTCCTGATGTTAAAGGAAAAGTTTTTAGCTTTTCACTAGTGAGTATGATGTTAGCTGTGGGTTTGTCATATATGGCCTTTATTATGTTGAGGTGCATTCCCTCTGTACTCACTTTGTTGAGCTTTTATCACAGAAAGATGTTGAATTTTGTCAGACGCTTTTTCTGCCTCTATGAGATGAATGTATGGTTTTTATCCTTCATTTTATTAATGTGGTGTGTCATGTTGACTGATCTGTGGATGTTGAATTATTCTTTCATCCTTAGAATAAATCCTACTTGATTGTGATATCCGATCTCTTTAATATACTTTTGAATTCAGTTTGCTAATACTTTGTTGAAGTTCTTTGCATTCTCTGAATAGATGTAGCCCTGTATGATCTCTTCCTTGGGTCAGACTCTTTGACTCCTTCCTTCTCATACTGAAGAGATGCTATCTCTATGCACAGTATTTTGTAAATAAAAGTAATAATGTGGTAAGACATACTTATATAAAATTATGCAAACTTTGAAGTGAGAAGGACCTTTGTTTCCAGTGTTTGCTTTGGGTTCATCTTGTCTTCATTGCTGCATAATTGGCCTAGTCTTTGATGTTTTCTTGTCATGGATTTCTGTGTTTATTCTGTTTTTTTAACCTTACAACATTATATCTCTTTAACTGATGGAGAGATGCTTCAGCTTAATCCATCAGGAATTTTTCATTCAATTATTATATGTCTATAATTTCACAGTGGGAATGCTCCCAAAATATACTTGAAGTAGTCTCTACCCTTGAGGACCTCAGAAACTTGGAGAAGTGTTTTTTTAATTTTTAATATGTTTTTGACATCTTAGATGTCAGTATAGGTCTTGGATACCAGAAAATTGCAAGTGTTTAAGCCAAAGAAGAATAGAAGACTGTTGATTTTCCATACCTCACTGGGTCTTTCTTCTCTTTATCTCTCTATCAGAGAGAGAGAAGTAAGACCTGGAAAGAACTTTGCCCCTGTAATTTACATTTTCTGTGACTAATGTCATTACTGATTCCCTTAAAGTGAAAGGTTATTACATACTAATGCTTTCTTTAAGTACTGGTTGTAAACTTGGAATCTCTTCCAGCCCTCATCTGATCATAACTAGGCCTGGAAATGCCTAGTAGGACCCTGACATGTAAACCCCTAAGAAATAGTGACTAATTTTATATAAAATGTTCTATCATGAAGCTCATTGAGAAATTTCAAAACAAAAAGTGCTAAAATCTGTTGACTTGTACTTGACGTCTTTAATGAAAGCTCTTGTGTTAAAATGCAAAATACCCTCATAGATGTGAAGTATGAAATATCATTCATTTGAGCAACTTACAGAACTACACAAGTTCCAAAGTGGTAAGGTCTTTAACAGGTATCTTAGGTGTAGTTTTCTTGAAGTAGAGTCTGAGATGGAATGTTAGTGCAAGTTATGTAGAGAAAGGGTGCTTTCAGGTGAACTTGTGAGGCAGTAGGGGAAGCTAAGGACAGGACAAAGTAAGGATAGCTTCAGTGTGTTCCTCTGGAAAGATCTAGAAGAAGAAATTATGTGGAGTTGAGGAAAAGGGCTAGCCCTGGTAACCCACATAAGTCAGTCGTTGACTTGTCTTTCTATCATCTTTCTACCCTCAGTCACCAAGTGTGACCTCTCAGGCATTTCCAGAAAGTTCGATTCCCAGCGACTGAGAATAGTTCTGTGGAGAAGGTTGTAGCTGTGAACACTTGGCAGCCACATTCGTGACAGCTGGGGAATGAGTATGTGGTCTATGAAGAAAAAGAGTGGTAGAGAAGCATGCTTGCACCGGCAACCACTAAAAGACCTGGACAAAGTTCTCTGAGGGTGCAGAGACAACAAAGGTTAATTCTACTTGGTAGAGATGGAATTTTTAGTCATTAAAGACACAGTGTGAGTAAGACACTCAGGAGGCAAATTTAGTAGAGTGGTATGTGTGTGTGTGTTTATGCATGACAGAGACATAGAGAGAAAGAGATCATTAAATGGGATAGGGAGGGAAATGAGGGGGATAAATTGGGATTATCTCCTTCAAAAATGTGCTCTGATATTTTAAAACTTAATTATATAGCTTAATTTTATATATATATATATATAATCATTCACCAGAATAGGAAAAAGTCACCTTGATCTGAAGGCTAAAGATTAGTTGCATCTCTTCCCCTTGAAGCCCATAATTTAAGAACTGTTGTAGTGTTATTGTTGTTTAAACAATTTTGCAGCTTTAGACTATTAAACACATGTCACAACCACAGATTATCATTTGACAGGTTGCCATATAGTAGACATTGTCCTCTCTGCACATCCGACAGGTCACCTAGCTCGAGAGGTGAATACCTTCCTGGAGGGCATGGGAGGCGAGGGATGGAGATCATTAGAAATACACCCCAGGAAGCTTTATAGCAGCATTGTAGATAACCACACCTGGGAAAAGATCATCTTTCTACCAGTGCTCTTAATACAGAGCTTTGGAGGACAAATGCTTATGGAAAAATAACCGATTTTAAAAATCCCTCCATTGTTTGCTAGTTCTACCATCTGGTTCAACATTTACCGGAGCGGTGTTAGCATAATTAAACCAGCACTTTTCTATCTCACCTCCCTCTGTTCTGGTGTGTACTGTAACTAATATATTCATTTTTGTTCACAATCTTTTTGACAAGATATTTATAAAATTAGTAATATATTAATTGAACCTGTAATAAAGGATGAGCCCCTTATTAATCTTTAATTATTTTTCAAAGTGAAAGTAGAAGGAAAAACGCACACAAAAAGCATATTTGAGCTGATATTACTGTGGTACTGTGGTGATGTGCAGTTTTTACTTTTTGCCCCAACATGGATAAATTAAGTGACTATAAGTTTTTAACAATAATGAGCAAGCTGATGAAGATCAAGGTGACACCTTCAAGGGCTCATTGAGTTCAGGCTTGGGGCCAGCCTCCTAGTACAGCACTTGTGATCTGTTTTCTCTGGCCAGAAATCTTGCTTTCCCATTCTGTTTTGCTGAGCATCTTAGGCAAATCAGTATTTGAGTCAGACACATCGTTTGTTAATATGATAGCGTTCAGCAGTTCTCTCTCAGACTCAGTTAGTTTGCATTTTTTTCTACAAAGAGGACCAACTTACCATAATATCTGTAATTATGACAGTGGGATGCTCATGACCTTTGTTGCAACTGCTTGGTTTAGCTAGAGCTTTTATCTTTGAACCAGAGTCACAATCTTAAGTATCTTGTAGAAGGGCCAGATAAGAAATGAAAGTGAACTCTGTTTAATTTTTATAAGTGTTTACTTTGTTTCCTCAAATAAAACATCACTGGAATTCTGGCTGATGTGACATCACAAGAAGTAAACAGTCTTCATCGAAGGCAATTACTTTTGGGGGTGGGGGAAAAAAAACAACTCTCCAAAAGGTATTGACCATTGACAGTTTTGTGGAAAAAAGTCTGAAATCTCTGTACAACTTTATACATTTGGAATATTTAAATTGTGTTGATCTAATTTCTTCTGTTACCATGAACCAGTATTTTTCCTTTGTACTCCAGTTTCACTCCAGCTAAATTACTTGCTATGCTTCCAGTCACTGTGGCAGCTTGCTGATCTCCCATCAGTGCCCCAGTGCTGAGCTCTCACTGTGTTTACATTGTTGGCTTTCTGGAAGTGACTCCACTTGGTGCTCTGCATGGCATGCTGTTTGACCCCTGGGGAGCATTTGACCCTGTGGATTGTCCCAGCTTCCTTCTTCCCCAGCTTCTCTAGTCTCTCCCTCTTCCACTGGTTTCTGGATTAATTCTCTCTCCTTTTAAGCCTCCAGCTCTTTTCCTGACGGGGGTCCTGGGCTCATCCTCTGCCAGCCTCGCTCACACTGGGGCCTCTCCCAGGCTGCCTCCTTAAGACTCCTCTGTCCCCTTTGTACATAGTATAGGGAGTGAAAGCTTTAGAATCGGAAACAAGGCAGGACAAAACAAACACAAAAACCCGAGGTCTGAACCCCAACTCTGCTACTTACTAGCTCCATGACTTGTAGAAAGTTATTCACATTTTCTGGTTTATAAATTAAAGGTTATAGGTTATAATACTTCCATCCTGAACAACAAGCTGTAGATACATGTGATTCTTGATAAGTTATTCACTCAAACCCAGTGCTCTGTGATAACCTAGAGAAGTAGGATGGGTTAGGAGGTGAGAGGGAAGCCCAGGAGGGAAGGGACATGTGTATACCTACGGCTGATTCACACTGATGTATGGCAGAAACCAACACAATATTGTAAAGCAATTATCCTTCAATTAAAAATAAATAAATTATTAAAAAGAATACATTTGAATCAGTTCTAATAAGATGGATGAAACTGGAACCGATTATACAGAGTGAAGTAAGCCAGAAAGAAAAACACCAATACAGTATACTAACACATATATATGGAATTTAGAAAGATGGTAATGAGGACCCTGTATGCAAGACAGCAAAAGAGACACAGATGTGTAGAGCAGACTTATGGACTCTGAGGGAGAAGGAGAGGGAGAGGGAGAGGGTGGGATGATTTGGGAGAATAGCATTGAAATATGTATACTATCATGTAAGAAATGAATTGCCAGTCTATGTTCAATGCAGGATGCAGGATGCTTGGGGCTGGTGTATGGGGATGATCCAGAGGGATGATGTGGGGTGGGAGGTGGGAGGGGGGTTCATGTTTGGGAGTTCGTGTAAAAAAAAAAATAAATACAAAAAAAATAAATTAAAAAAAAAAAAAAAAAAGAATACATTTGAATCAGTTCTAATAAGATGGATGAAACTGGAACCAATTATACAGAGTGAAGTAAGCCAGAAAGAAAAACACCAATACAGTATACTAACACATATATATGGAATTTAGAAAGATGGTAATGAGGACCCTGTATGCAAGACAGCAAAAGAGACACAGATGTGTAGAGCGGACTTTTGGACTCTGAGGGAGAAGGAGAGGGAGAGGGAGAGGGTGGGATGATTTGGGAGAATAGCATTGAAATATGTATACTATCATGTAAGAAATGAATTGCCAGTCTATGTTCAATGCAGGATGCAGGATGCTTGGGGCTGGTGTATGGGGATGATCTGGAGGGATGATGTGGGGTGGGAGGTGGGAGCGGGGTTCATGTTTGGGAGTTCGTGTAAAAAAATAAATAAATACAAAAAAAATTAAAAATAAATAAAATAAATAAATTTTTAAAAATGTATGCAATAAAGCACAATAGCATTAAAAAATTAATTAATTAATTAATTAAAATTTAAAAAGTTATCCACACAATGCTAGCCTGTAGACTAAACTCATAAAAATTCTACTTTTTGCTTTTGTCTCTAAATAGTTATGGACCATCTAGGTTCCTTGACTGTGAACTCGTCAAGGCGCATAAACTTGTTTTCTTGGATACCAGCACCGCAGTAAGTGCGTGGCACATAGAAGTCCTCACTAAATGGTTGCTGAATGAATGGATATCCAAAGAAAAAACTTTCACTGGAATAGTGATTCCAAAATTTAATAGGCCTTGATGATCTCTCACCTGAACTCTAGATCTCTCTTGACAGTTCTTACTCTCTTTCCCTCTGGATACATCAAAGCAAGCAGGTCCATGAGCACATTCTTTTCCCAATCTGGCCTCCTGTCCCTGTGGTACCAACCATGAACTGTATGCCATTATAATGTCGCTTTATCCCCAGACCCCATATCTAGCTGGTTCCCCAAATTATCATTGCAGCATTCCCTCTCGCTTCTGTTTCCACAGACAGCCCGAGTTCAGACCTATCCCTTCTCATCTGCGTTACTACACTAGTTAGTGGTACATGAACTGGATGCCATTATAATGTCGCTTTATCCCCAGACCCCATATCTAGCTGGTTCCCCAAATTATCATTGCAGCATTCCCTCTCGCTTCTGTTTCCACAGACAGCCCGAGTTCAGACCTATCCCTTCTCATCTGCGTTACTACACTAGTTTTATAATGTAGCTAGCTTCCTTTCTTTTAGTTTGATCTTAAAGCAGTATCTGTGCTATTCCTAGAGCAAGTGTTAACGAAACTCAAATCATCCAAGTAGCATAATACAAAGGACAGCTGAAGCTTCCGCAGATTGTGGGAATGGCTTCTCTCAATTAGTTGGGAGCCCAGTTTAGAGTTCAGGCAGGGGCTTAGAATTTAGGCTCCCTCTTTCAAAACCCTTACGTTTGACCAGAATGCCTTTCCATTAGGATATATATATGCCAGAAATCTAGCAACTTAAAAAAAAAAAAAGCGGGGGGAATGCATTTTTATATAAGAAAAGTTTCAGGCTCCTTTTTATTATATTAGTGGAAGAAACTGAAGCATTGCAGGAAATGTAAGTCATAGAAGCACAACAACGGCAGTACCCGTGAGAGTTCCCAGATCTGAATCATGAGTTTGCATCTTTCCTCTTGACTGTTGCTGCTCCTCAAAATTTACAAATGTGCATGTGAGAAAAAATGCTTCTCTCTAAAAATCCCGGGGTAAGAGTGAAAATAAGAATCCAGATAATAAAGTGTAGCTACAAAAGGGAGCCCACTTAGTTTGGAAAAACCATTACTGTATCAGAGTGATATATCTGCAAGTGACTTGCATGAACATATTTTATGAGCCCGCCAGCATGTTTTTTGTGGTTCCCTGCAGCAGATATTGCTCTTTTTATTACTCGTTAGCCACTTAAAATCCAGCCCAATTTTAACAGTACTAAAAGAGCAAGGAAATTTATTTTAAAGAAAAAGGCTACATTCTTCTAAACCAGAGTCATAATATTAATACTTAAAATGCATAGCATCATGCTGGGAAAATGGGATAGTTATTTAGATATATTATAAAATGTAGCCCACCACTTTGATGTGATTCACTACTATTTCACCAAACCAATTTAACAGTATCCTGTAGAGAGGGAATAGTGCAATTAAAATTAGTAACAGAGATTTTCACATGCATAGATCTAAATCAGGGTAGGTTGATAATGAATTAAGTAATTTTGCTTCCTTACTTGTGAAGTCAGATCTGTAATAGATGCATCCAGGATAGATTCATGTTTAAAGGACCTGCCTACACACAGCATTCTGACTCGATTGACAGTATTCCCACTTGTTTTCTTCCTTTTTTTTCCCCACTCTTTGGCTTTGATGGGGGATGTTCAGTATGCAGTCACAATAAATTAATATAATTTGATTATTTGATCAACTGGACCTGTTTCAGTAAAGGCCAAATCCTTTCAAAATATAATTTCCCAAATCTAATTTGTAAGACATCCAAGCCACAAACTACATGTGAATCTTTATATAGATACTCTAACTTTTCTGTACCAAAACACACAATAATTTTGTCTCATCGTTTAGTTGTTATTGAGTTGTTAAGTCGTGTCTATTTTGTGACCCCACGGAACTGTAGTTCACCAGGCTCCTCTGCCCATGGGATTTCGCAGGTAAGAATACTGGAGTTGGTTGCCATTTCCTTCTCCAGGGGATCTTCGTGACCCAGGGATCTAACCTGCATCTCCTGCCTTGGCAGGTGGATTCTTTACCACTGAGCCTCATGTTTTTGTACCTAGTTTTATATGAAAGCACCAAAGGCACCCACATAGGTGTCACCCTAGGGGACTACTGTGTATCAGTGCTTGCAGGTTCAAACTTCCATTCTGGGACTGAGTGTGCAGCAGTAGTGTGCAGTGAGTGGGCACTGTGTGCTGAGGACTTTGTTGGCACTGGACCCTAAGATGTGTTTGGATTCATCATTTCTACCCTGCAAGTAGAATTCATTTCCTCTGAGGAATTTGATAAACAGTTGTGAATATACTGTTTCTATGACTTGAAAAAAGTGTTAAACATACTCACCAGAGTAACACAGAAGTAGTGAGGATGGGAGTGAATGTAGTTATCGCGACACTTAGAAGGATTTAACTTGTCTTCAGCCACCAATGGCTATCTGCAAGGTTTATGTTCTATGTCCTACATACTGTACCTGAATGCGTGGCCTTTTGCCATGTTAGAAGTAACTATGAAACCAAGTGTTTCTTTCTGTCCCCTGATCTCACTGCTCTAAACAATAGTATTTATTTCTAAGAATACTGCTCCATTTTAAAAGAAGTATCAGTAATATGGCTTATTGGAAAACTTATGGATTTCTGATAAAAAAGGACATAGATTCTAGGATGAATCTCAACTTTATCATTTACTAATTCTTGATCCTAGACAAGTTCTTTCTTTCTTTCTTTCTTTCTTTTTTTTTTGAGCTTTATGTAGTCCCTTCATCTGTAAAATGAACATAATAATGATAATTAATTTCACAGGATTATTGTGAGGATCAGAGATAATGAACATGAAGTACTTGGCATATAGAAGGCACTTTATAAATTATGATAAACAAAAATTATGATTATTTTCTCATGCCTTAAGATAAATGACAAGATGATAGCAGAATGTCTGTAAAGAATGGTTGGTAGAAGTTAAGGAGCCCATGTTTGTTCATTCACTCATCATGGGCTTTGGGAATACTTGCTGGCATTAGAATGCAGAAATGAACATTATGAAGCCATACCTTTGCCAAGCTTCCATTCCTTGGTGAGAAAGTAGACAAATATACATAAAATGTATGACAAACGCTACAGAGGAAACAAGCAGTATAAGAGGGCAGAGGGTGTTATGGGGTGATATTTTAAATAGTGTGCCAAATATTTTTTCTTAAAGTGGTTGTTGTTATCCAGTCGCTCAGTCGTGTCTGACTCTTTGCGACCCCATGGACTGTAGCATACCAGGCTTTCCTGTTCTTAAATGTCACCTGGAACTTGCTCATCATACTCCTGTCCATTGAGTTGGTCATCCAACCATCTCATTCTTACAGACAGAAATCCAGAAACTTGGAAATATTAGCCACTTTAAAAAAAAAAAAAAAAGACTTTTCTTTCTTTTATATAGAACTGCTTTATTCCCTGGAGAAGGAAATGGCAACCCACTCCACTATTCTTGCCTGGAGAATCCCAGGGACAGAGGAGCCTAGTGGGCTGCTGTCTATGGGGTCACACAGACTCGGACACAACTGAAGAAACTTAGCAGCAGCAGCAGCTTTATTCCCAGGGTACATAATCAGGTGGGGAGGCAGGATGGTCAAATAGGAGACACATGGATGTCAGAAAGTGGGCAATCTGATTTCTAGTCCCACCTCTAGCACTGACTAGCTGGCTACCTTAGGCAGTTCCCTTTATCTGAGCTTCAGTTATTTCATTTGTCAAAGTTATCAGGTGCCTACTATGTACCAGGGACTTTTGAATAGGAAAATGAACATAACCAATAAATGCTATCAAGGAATTTATCTTTTTTTCAAGAGAAAATAAATCAACAAATGCACATGTGCTATCAGTTGTAGGTGCTATTAAAAAATATATAAGACAGGGTAAAGGAATAGGGTGTAACAGAGGATGCCATTTCACATGGTATTCCAACTATTTAATGTCTCTCTGAGATGCAACATGCCCTCAGTGAAGTGGAGGAGCAAGTTATGCAGATCCCTGGGAAGAGATAGAGGAAATAGCATTGTAGAAGTCTCGTGGGAGCAACACTGATTGACTCTAAGAAAGGCAAGTCGGTTGGTGGCACTGGAGCAGATAAGAAAGGGGTAGGGATAGGAGATGAGGTTGGGACTGTAGCCAGAACCAGACACAGGCTTTGGACTTTATCTTAGAGGGAAGGAGGCCACCAGAGGGTTTGAGATAGAGATAGATGTGATTGGAATTTTAAAAACGATTACCCTAGTTGCTATGTAGAAAGTATACTGCTGCTGCTGCTAAGTCACTTCAAATGGGACTGTAGCCAGAACCAGACACAGGCTTTGGACTTTATCTTAGAGGGAAGGAGGCCACCAGAGGGTTTGAGATAGAGATAGATGTGATTGGAATTTTAAAAACGATTACCCTAGTTGCTATGTAGAAAGTATACTGCTGCTGCTGCTAAGTCACTTCAATCATGTCCGACTCTGTGTGACCCCACAGACGGCAGCCCACCAGGCTCCCCTGTCCCTGGGATTCTCCAGGCAAGAACACTGGAGTGGGTTGCCATTTCCTTCTCCAATGCATGAAAGAGATAAGTGAAAGTGAAGTCGCTCAGTCTGTCCGACTGTTAGCGACCCCATGGACTGCAGCCCACCAGGCTCCTCCATCCATTGGATTTTCCAGGCAAGAGTACTGGGGTGGGGTGCCATTGCCTTCCCCGAGAAAGTATACTAGGAAGGGCTAAAGTGTAAGCAGAGAGACTAGTTCAGGAGACTATTGACTGCAGAAGTCCAGGTGAGTGAGAAGGGGGAGCTACACTAGGGTATGCTGGAGGATGTGAGAAGTAATCAGCTTGAGGATATATTTTGAAGGTTAATTCCAGCATAATTTCATAATCTGTTGATATGGATTTGAAAAAAAGGAATCAAGCCTGGCTTGAAAAATTTTGCCTGAGCTGCTGACTAAATGATGGGGACCACATGACAGAGGATGAGATAGTTGGGTGGCATCACCGACCCGATGGACATGAGTTTGAAAAAACTCTAGGAGTTGGTGATGGACAGCGAAGCCTGGTGTGCTGTAGTCCATGGGGTCGCAAAGAGTTGGACATGACTGAGTGACAGAACTGAACTGCTGCACAAAAAAAAAAAAGAAAAGAAAAGAAAATAAAAAGGAGTTCCTGACTAACTAAAAGGTTTGAAGAGGGGAGCACCCCAAGTTCAGTTTTGCAAAAATTAAGGCATTATCAAGGCAATTGGATGTGCATTTGTTATGAGTGTGTGTCTGGTATTTAAAACCAGAGGATTGGGTGAGGCTACCTAACATTTAATGTAGATAGAGAAGGAAGAGTTTTGTGGAGGGAGCCCTAGGGTCAACCAGTATCTGCAGATCAAAACAAGATGAGGATCCAGCTCAAGTATTTCAGAAGACCCAGCTAGTGACTTGGTAGGAATGTCAGGATATTGTAGAGTTCTGGAATCCCTGTGAGAAATGAGTACCTCCAAAAAAGAAGGGGGAAAAAAAGAAAAAGGAAGATAATATGAAAAGCACAGAAAGAAAATATGCAAAGCATGTTAAAGAGATGAAAACTGCTACTTGAGCAATTCTAGCTCACCTTGGTCTTACAATCTGGTATAAAATAGTGACGTTCACTCACTTTCCAATTAAAAATTGTGCATATCGCCAAAACATGGACTACAGAAGGAGAGTAAACAGATTTGAAATTAAAGCATCTCACATTCGGTAATACTGAACTCAAGTATATCGCACCACATTTGGAACCAAATGCTTTTATCTTATAAACTATAAAGAAGCTCTATGTAAAATTTTAATGCAAGTGTGTATATAATTTACATGAGCAGGAAGGACATAAAGATTTCGTCTTGAGGAACAGCATAATAATAGACATGAAAAGAATTACAGGCATTGCAGTTAAATGAGGTCAAACTTATGAAATAACTGTGCTATAAATATTTGAGTTAAAAGCTTATTCCTAAGTAAAAGCATCAGTGCCCCTCAAACTTCGACATTTATCAAAAACAACTGGAGAGTTTATTCAGCATAGGTTGCTGCTTCGTACTCTCAGGATTGCTGATTCCGTAGGTCTGCTTTTGGCCCAAGAATCTGCATTTTTAACAAATTCTTAAAGTGTTTGTTGCTAGAGGTCCCAGGGCCACATTTGAGGAAATACTCTATAACCTACAGCTCCTAGGGGCTGAGGTCCTTTTCGTTTTGTGTTTATTAAGCAACAATAATAAGAGTAATGGTGACTTCATATTTATCTAACAGTGTCAGGCCCTGTGCTAGACATTTTGAAATCATTATCTCATTTCATACCCAAAACAACCCTGTGAGACAGAGGACATTTTTTGTATGTGAAAGCTGAGTTGATCAAAGGATTTAAATAACACGCCCAGTTATCAACTAACAACTGGTGAAAGTGAAGGTTGCTCAGTCGTCCAACTCTTTGTGACCCCATGGAATTCTCCAGGCCATGGAATTCTCCAGGCCAGAATACTGGAGGGTCCCAACGCAGAGACTGAACCCAGGTCTCCCGCATTGTGGGGCAGATTCTTTACCAGCTGAGCCACCGGGGAAGCCCAGCTGAGGAAGCTGGTAATAAAGCTGCCATCTGCCAGAACAATGCAGTCTAGTGCCTTGCTCCTAAAACTGGTGTCACCTGGGAGCCTGTTAGAAATGCAGAATCTCAGGCCTTTTCCCAGACCTCTCGAATCAGATTCTTTCATTTTAACATCCTGAGGTGATTCATCTGACCCTGAAGTTTGAGGTGCACACGTGTAGAGGACTTTTCAGCCTGATTCTGAACAGATAGGCAATCAGGAAACAATGGGTAGAAGGAAGAATTCAGAACTAGTTGTAGTTGGGATTCTCTTTGAGATGACACCAGAATACAAAGCATTCCCTCCAGGGAATGAGAGAGGAGAAATGCTTCAGGGATTTGACTGAACCATATGAAGTTGCCACATTTTCACCATTTCTGAACTGCGGAAGCAGTGACCTGACAGAGCCAGGGACTCAAACTGAGCTGCCTCTGAGACCCAAAGGTAGATTGCAAATGAGTAATGTCAGCTAATCTACTTTATTGTGAACGCTTTAAAAACAAATGTCAGAGGCCATGCAGCCTGACCCTGTGTGGGGCCGAACCTGTGTGCGGAACTGAACAGATGGGGGCTGCTCCCCTGCCGCTCCCAAGGTTGGCTTAGAGTATCAGCCCACGCCAGGGCTTCTCTCTGGCAGCTTCAGTAGTGGTGGCGTCAGATATACAGTGAGGACCATAACCTATTTCTCTTGGGTCAGTATCATTTTTCTGCTATTTATTCCAGTGTAATCATCAAAAACTGCCTTTCACTCTGAAAAATGTCTCACTTTGGGTGATGAATTGTATGGTCACACAACTAATAAGAAAACTAGGGGGAAAAAAGTTATGTTTGGAAAACTACACTCTTAAAATAATAGCAAGATTGGATATGAAATATTTAAGACTTAAGTATAAATGATCTAAAATGAAACAAAGATGGTTTATCACAGCCTGTTTTAAGATTTTTTAAATAGCCACAGAATATAGTGGCAAGAGCATGATGAGCGTTGGAAGGCCTGGGTCTTGATCATAGTTTTGCCATCCTGAAATTTTGGAAAAGTCAGAGAAACTCTTGTGAGTCTGTTACTTGATTTATGAAATGAAAGTAGTAACGTCTACTACTCCACTGACCCTAAGAGCGTATGCTGTTGCTGTTCGGCCATAACGAAGTCTTTTGAAACATTAAAGAACTGCAAATGATGCTGCTAGAGGGGGAGTCTCATTCTATAAAGAAAGGAAAAGTGAGGGAGAAAACCGGCAAATTTTGATCCGATACAAAATGGAGATTTACTAATGCCTTAAATTGAACTATGAAAGGTAAGTCTTAGGAACATAGCTGGTCCCTTTCTCCATACGGGGAGAGCTACTCGCTTTCAGTGAACTGTGAAGATACTTTGCCATCATAACTTATCTTAAGTGTTTCCCCCTCCATTAGCAATTCCAGTCAAAGAGAATTAGTAAGAAATGAAAATAACATACCAAATCCTAATATTAAACCATAATTTCCTATACATTCCAATTTCTTTTGAAAACAAGATGGTGCCTTTCATCTGTTACTGGATTTGTGCCTCTGATTAAGGAGATGAGAATCCCTTTGATGTCTCTACTCTCCTTGTGGTAATGAGGTTGGATGCATTTCTTGTCTGGAGGTGTTTTGAGGACCATTTGTGCTGTGGTCAGTGACTTCCTTTCTGTTTCTAGACTTAAGTACAGACTTTTTAAAAGAAAGATAGCAAATGAGGCAAAGGCTAGTTCTCAGCACCTCATCATGGGGCCTGAGGGTGGTAGGTTTCTTGGTTTTCCTGCTAGCCTCAGGAAGTCTATTGACCTTCATACTTAAGACTCTTTTGTAATAGATGCTTTGAAGTAGATTAAAAAAAATAATTTTTCTTTTTTTGTTTGCCTTCTTGGGCACAGTACTGTGTAAACAGTTAAGTATGCCTGAGAACATTGTTTTCCTCTTTGTCACAATTGTCCTGATTTCTTTGTTACCGAGAATGGTTGAAAAACATCATACTAAACTGATTAACTTAAATATGTTTTTAAAAGTTCTCTAGTTTTACTGTTACATATATTTATCTAACACTGTGCTTTGACCAAAGTACTGTCATTTTACTTGTTAAGCTTTGACAGTTGAGGGATGTGCAAGAGCAGAGTTAATGGTTTATGCTATGTGAGTATAGTGTTATCAAACTAGTGATTCATTGGTCTACTTTTTTGCTAGTGCTATGTCCTTCAGTCCTTTTTTTTTTTCCATTGTAGGATAATGTTCCAAGCCTGTCAGTGTCCCAGATGACCATATATTCCACAAAATAATGCCCAGGAAACACATGTGCCTTATGGAAACAGTGATGCTGAAACCAGTCCATTTGCTTGAATGTATTAAGAGTCCATGAAAAGCTTACTCACAATTTAAAAACTGACTTTTTCCTGATTTTCATCTCTGGGATTGTCATTGTTTGCTCAGTTATAAAGTGGCTTGTTGACACCAAATATTTTAATAATTTGCTTCCAAGGCTTTGTGCCTATGCCTTTGAGAGGCTGGTGTAGTAATTAAACTGTCTTTTAGCTGAAATGCTTGCAAAGCGTCCAGTTCTGTGCCTGGCAGCTGGTGATGCATTATAGAGACATTGAGCTAATCGATTAAAACCGCAGAGGCATGGGAGTTGTCTGACAGCACTGTACTAGGATGAAATTAGTTGGAATTGCATGGTGAAATTAAGGGGAATGCAGCTGATTGCAGCCCTTCTGGGAGAGTCCTGGGTGAGAGGGACGCTGTGCGTTGATCCCTGTGTAATTAGGACAGCCATGTTTTAACAGTATTTCTAAAGTATTAAAATGGACTGGATAAATCAGCAGGGCTGCTTCCAGTGAACTTGGCATCCATCCACTGTGACTGAAATAACATGAAATTTTTCGGCTGCTAGAGAATGTGAAATTGGACTAATTGTCTTTTAACTAGTCTGCTCGACTGCTAGCCTGGAGCTAGACCGAGAAGAGAGGCTGGTTGGACTGTGACTGGGGGATGGGAAACTTAGATTCATGACTGTTATTTCAGCCCATCTGAATGGATAGCACCATCACATATTCAGACAGCTCTGATTTGTACTATCTCATCATTAGGATCCCCTCCTAAATATTTAAAAATCCACTTTAAAGTGGGATGCTTTGATTCAAAGAATACAGGCATCTAACTCCTTGACTTATATAATAATTGCTCATTCCCTTCTTGAGGTTCCCCTGGAATCGGGGAGATTTAGGAACTGGTAAATCTCCCAATATCTGTCCATGTGTAACTCTGATCTGTGGTTTATTCTGAATGGAGCACATTATGCAGATAAGGGATGCATATTGCTGATTCAGTGTGTCAAACAAAGGCTTGTTCTGTAATGACTGTTATGACTGGTCCAACATACACTCTCTACATGTGATTAAAGAGAGAGAGAAGTTAAATGCCACTCCTGTGGACACAGAGTTAGGTCACCGGGGTGCACGATGACTGCTCTAGTATTCATTGCATCATGGTGAGTTGCTAACACCAGGTAGCTTAGCATTGTACTTTCCATGGATCCATACATAAAAGGAGAATTTCTGAGATGCAGACAGTGTTAACAGTCTTAGAGCACTTATTATCCTTCTTATTTTTTAACATCACTAGGTCACTCGAACTCAGGAAAGTGCTCCTGAGCACCATCAGTTTGTTTTCTAGAAGGTAAAGTATGTGTGCAAGCATACACACATATACACACACTTATACACACACACACACACAGTGACATTCCAGGAATTCCGAAGAGATGTAGGGATCATCTAACCACATGTGCTTGCCTTCAGAAAGGTGTATTTACTTATCACCATCTATTCCTCTAGAGATGACTCTTTACAATCTGTCAGAAAGCCTCATACTAGACTGTCTCATTTTGATTCACTAGAGAATTTCTTGGTTTAAATTGTGTTGTGGCATCAGGCTTAACATTAAGGAGTATCAGAAAAAAATAGTCTGGAAAAAAAAAAACAACACTAATCATTGTGCTGTCTGCGCGAAAGTTCTGGTTGTCATACATTGGGTTTCCTCTGTCTCAGGACCCAAGGGGAGAGGTTTCGCTCTGGTCCAGTGAGGGAATAATTCAGCTTCTCTTTGAGCTGCTAGTGGGTCTGTATGGTATGGATCCTGCAAACAGTGTGAAGATCAGAGTTGTGAGCTCACTCTGTCAAGGTCAGAGGACTTCATGGCATGTCCTTTGCTGTATCATTCCTCTCTTATCTTTCGCTTTATTCCCCATTCCTTTTTTTTCTTCATAGTTGTTATTTTTTGTTTGTTTATTTTATCTTGCAGTCTTGTTTGTGTCTTTGTAAGTACTATAAATCATTTCAAAATAAAGTGTGACATTAAAAATAAAATAATTCTCATACATGTTTCCTTCATCCCAAAGTGCATACAACAAATACTAGAAGGAAAAAAGGTACAGTATTAAGTACACGGGCACTTGTTGCTTGTCTCCAAAATACCTCATGTGCCCTACTCTTTGGCTGTATTTTTGACCTAAAAGATGTTGTTTATTCAGAGAGACAGTGTTCGAATCTTCTAAAAGGTTTTTAATCATGTATCATTTCTGTAAATTCCAGAATTATAAATAATTGGTAGAAGCAAGCCCAGAAATACATTACACAGATGTGGATAGTATTTGCCAGTATGGAGAGGAAACTATAGATGTGAGTTAAATGTAATTATTGATACTGATGGAAATGAATAGCCTCTATATAGAGACCCTTTATATTGTATACAGTGTTTATTACTTACGACAATAATTAAATTAATGCAGAAGATTACTCTTACATTACCTTGGAAATGATCTTTTCTCTTATTTTGATAGAGAATAACTATTTCTTAAAAAAAAAAAATGAGTTAAATGTAATTATTGATACTGATGGAAATGAATAGCCTCTATATAGAGACCCTTTATATTGTATACAGTGTTTATTACTTACGACAATAATTAAATTAATGCAGAAGATTACTCTTATATTACCTTGGAAATGATCTTTTCTCTTATTTTGATAGAGAATAACTATTTCTTAAAAAAAAAAACCCACATTTTAATTTAATGTTTATGAACACTTTGCATGTACCTGTCACTCACCTAAACATTTCATGTCTGTGTATCATTTATAAGTGACAGTGGCATTTAATATTCTCAGCATTCATCTGTAGTACTTATGCTGCTACTGCTGCTGCTGCTAAGTCGCTTCAGTCATGTCCGACTCTGTGCGACCCCATAGACGGCAGCCCACAAGGCTCCTCCGTCCCTGGGATTCTCCAGGCAAGAACATTGGAGTGGATTGCCATTTCCTTCTCCAATGCAGGAAAGTGAAAAGTGAAAGTGAAGTCGCTCAGTCATGTCTGACTCGTAGTGACGCCATGGACTGCAGCCTACCAGGCTCCTCTGCCCATGGGATTTTCCAGGCAAGAGTACTGGAGTGGGTTGCCATTGTGAGCTCTTATTTTATAGATGAGGAGGACAAAGCTCAGTGGTGAAAGAACCTGCTCACAGACACATAGCTAACAAAAGTTAGGTCTGATTGTTGAGGCCAGGCTATAACTACCAGTATGTGTGTGCTTTGGAAAGGGTCAAGCAGATGGAAAATCTGACTTCCTAAGTGGCTTTCCTGCAGATTTCTTCTCTAAGATTAATTAAAGGGCTCATGGAGCACTCATTCCATTCGCAGCATAGTCATATGGAGAATGAAAACATTCTTTAAATAAAATATCCATTTTGCACTCGGAGAAACTTAAGAATCTGATTATGAGAAGTTGATCTCAGATGGCATGAGGAATAAAAACCAATGAATGGCAGTTGGGGCCACCATAGTCTGATGGTTGGCTTCCTCCATGATTCCACACCTGGATGGGAAGATGATCTTTCTAGTTACTGATCGAACAGAAACATGGGTGACCATTATTTGTTTTATGAATTAAGGAGCAATTTATTCTACGTTTAAGATGACCTAGATAGTGTATGAGGCACTCTTTTATAATTGAGTGAAGCCTTTCCATCTGCATCATCCAAACCCAGTGACCCACCCCTGGGATAGCAGAGGGAGCCAACAGTCAACAGCAGTGAGACAGGAATGCTGTTACCCTTTGTTCCATCTCAAGCATAATCTAAGGGAAAGGGCTGGCATAGATTTCGTTCTCTCTTCCTTGCTCCTGCCCAGCTCTGGGAGACTGTGCCACTCCTGTCCTCCTCTAAGTCAAACCTGGGATGATACTTGAGATTTTAGACAGCAACCTAGAATAACCTTTCCAGGACTTGGTATCAGATAAAGAACAATACCAAGCCTCAAAATTTGTCTGGTCTTCTTTGAACTGAACTTCTTAGAATAGCTTTCAGACAGCAAAGAAAGGCAAAGATAGGAATTAATATTGTGCAGTTGTTGTTCCTCATTGATAATAGAACATTTTATTGTAATAATCTCAAGGTACTGTTACTGAATTTTATATAAAATAGTACATAAGAGTAAAAGTGAAGAGAAATGAGGACAGTTTTCCTCATTTTTGACATCATAGACAAGCTCCTTCACAACTAAGCTTCTGCCTTTTTCTGCAGCCTCATGTCTCACACAGCCCTGTACACCCTGGCGCTACAGATCTCCCCTTCTGAGTGCCAACCTCTTTCCTCTTTACGTTCAGACACTTGCACCTCTTTCTTGGATTGCTTCCTGTCCTCTACCCCTGTTCCTTCCTCTTTAAAAGCCTAAATTTACTTCACTTTTTAAGACTCAGAGTAGAATTTAGATGTTTATGTATAGCACTTCTTCTACCATCTCTTACCAGTTAAGACTCAATTAGGTACACACTCCTACAAGCCCCTGCAGTACCCTGCATCCCATCCCGTCCATCCCATCCCACCCTTCACCCTGTCATAACACCCATAGCTTTGATTTATGGAGTATCCTCATTCGTCTGGCTCCCATCCCCAGGGGAGTCACACACTTGAAGGCAGGGACTGTTACTCTCTTCTACTCTTGTGCTTTCAGTGTCTGGCAGAGACCTGAAACACAACCAGTGAGTTGAGTTCCCAAGATCAGGTAGCCGATTAAATGGTTGTGCTAGGCTTATGCCCAGCCTCCTAACCCTGGCATTCTCACCATTATTCTTACAGATTCTATCTAGATCATTATTTTTTCCAGTGTGTTCCCTTGATATAATTACATATAATTTTACCCTCTACATGGTAGAATTTTCTTGGTTTAATTAAAGCCCTCTGGAAAGTTATATACCTTTGTGCTGATAATGTTTTTACTCATTCATTCGTTCATTCTGTCAACTATTTGCTAGATTTTTCTGGATATAAAAATAATCATAGTTGTTTTTTAAAAACTCTGTGAGCCAGGCAAGCAAGCTGGCAGCGTAGTATAAGCACTGTGTTGATGCCCCCAAATGTTTTATGATATTAAAGGAATCTTCAGTCACCAAATACTTTTGCTTATTTGACTGAGGTAGTTGTCTCCTTGGGGGCCACAGAAAATTGATGTGATTGACTGACTCTGCTGTCTCCTCCCTGTCATTGTCCCATGCTATTACAAACGGTAATAGCACAGATGTGAAGGCCTTTCTTAGCAGTTCATCATCTGAATTTGGCTTTGTTCTTACTTTTCTATTAGGTGGTTTCTAAATACACTGCTTTCTTATAACCTTCTCCAATACAGTCGGAGGACTGACTCGTTCTGAGAATGAGGTTTCTGAAATCACTACTTTTCCCACTGTGAAGAAGATAGAAAAAGAAACAAAGGAATATCCTTTTGATACAGTGGAAATAGGATATTGCTCTATAGTGAAATAGCAGTCATGATTTCTTTAAAATCAGCTCCTGGAAGGGTGTTGAGCTACTTCTTGTGCAGAGAACAGTGGTTATCCCTGGAGTCTTCCAGATGACACATGGTTAGCAATGCTTGGGGGAAATCTAATTTGTGGATAGAATATTTATCTTTAGATAACAAAAGCCTCAAAATGCAATTTATAATGTAAAAAATGCATATATAGGTTAAAAGAAATGAACTTTGCTGTTTAGAATTAGTTGTGGTGGAAAAAAAAAAAAAAAAGGCTATGTGAAAATGCTTTTGGAATAACCCTGTCTCTTAGAAGTGCTGTGAAGCTTTCTTTGCTTTTCATTGTATGAGCATTTCACTGCAAGCTCGTTTTGTTGTTAAACATGAAGTTCTACAATGTAGATTGCACTAAGAATTTTTTAATGGAGCAATTTAGAGCAGCTGCAAACTGCCCTGGAATTCCCAGGGATTAGTAGACAGATTTTATATGATTGCAAATCCCACAGTGAGAGGAGGTAAGACTTGTGGGCCCTGGGAAGGTGGGGGCGGAAGCAATGGGGCAGGAAGAGAGAGGCTAAAACAGAGGTTGGACAGAGAGAGTCTGTCCAACCAGATGCAGAGTTGGACAGACTACCTGACTGACTATGTAGGTCTAGATTTATCTACCCCATTCCCTCCATATTTGCTTCCCATGTTCCTTCAAGTTAACAACTCTGTGTTTACTTACCCCATGGCCTCCTTGTTTACTCGCCCCATTACCTCTGCCTTTATGCCTCTCCCACTACTTGTTGTGGGCTTCCCTTGTGTCTCAGCTGGTAAAGAGTCTGCCTGCAGCATGGGAGAACTGGGTTCGATCCTGGGTTGGGAAGATCCGCAGGAGAAGGGAACGGGTACCCACTCCAGTATTCTGGCCTGGAGAATTCCATGGACTGTGTAGTCCAGGGGGTCACAAAGACTCAGACACAACTGAGTAGCTTTCACTTTCACTACTTGTTATAATTACAGGACTGCCCCTACTCCATGCTTCAAACCAGGACTCACCAGTATATCCTTACTCTGGCTTCTGTTAAACTTAAAGTGTTTAGAATTAGGGCTTAAAGGAATGTATTTGCTAGATGAGAAAATGGAAGCTGAGAGATTAAAGACTAGGGCATCATCGAAGAACGAGTTAATGGTGAAACAGTTTATAACACAGGGTTCCTCAGTGTCAGCGCGTGTATGTTCCACCAAACAGGCATATTTTGTTTCATTGTTTTATACTTGTCATTTTTTTGTTTTATTTATGTTTTAAAGTAATTTTGTGTAAATGGTTTATTTTTCCTTTTCTCAGAGGAAGTCAAACTTTGTGAAGGGACCAATCATATCTCTTAATAACAGTATCTCCCATCTATTGATTACTTATTATGTGCTAGTGATTTTCTAATCATTTCCCACTTACTCCTTGCAGATTCCCTCTGATAAGGGTTACCCCAGAAGAGGAAACTGGTTTTAAGAGGGTAGATACCTGCACAGCTTGGCACAGGGGATGTGGATGAGCCGGTTTTGCCTGGTTTGGAACTTCCCGCTCTTAATGACCACCCCAAAGTCTGAGCTCTGCCATGGTACCCTGCAGTGCTTTCTCTGCTGTGGGCCTCGGACATTTTTGATACATCCTCTGTGTATGATCAGTGCATGTTAACTAAGGATAGCCTTTCCTTGAGCATCTGTCTTTTCCAAGACATTTACCTTTAAGAGTCTACACAAAGCCATTTGTCATCTCATCCAGGTTATACATGTCGCCCAGGACAGAGCTGATTGTTTAGAGATAGGGATATGGAAATGATGAATATGGCAACACTACTTTAAAAATATATTTTATACATTTTGACTTAATATAGAACCTGAGTTCAGAATGAAGCAACCCGGAGAGTGTTTAACCATGAAATGCCACTCAGCATAGTACCTGGCACATGTAAAGTGGTCAGTCAATGGATGTTAAGTGAACAGACAAAAGAATAATTTTATGAACTTAGGGTACTATTCATAGAACATAACTATGTAGTTCTCAGCCATTGAAGGAGAGAAGTAATGGTATACAATAACTTTTATTCTGGAGATATGCCAAGTACTATGGCATAGTGATGATACATAGATTATTGTATTTAATTCTTACAATCGATTTCATCATTCCTGCTTTGCAGATGAAAAAATGGGATGCTAAGGCAGTTAATACTGACCTGCTTCTTGAGAAATCTGTATGCAGGTCGAGAAACGACAGTTAGAACTGGTCATGGAACAACAGACTGGTTCCAAATAGGAAAAGGAATACGTTAAGACTGTATATTGTCGCCTTGCTTATTTATCTTATATTCTGAGTGTATCATCAGAAATGCTGGGCTGAATGAAGCAAAGGGGAATCAAGATTGCCAGGAGAAATATCAATAACCTCAGATATGCGGATGACACCACCCTTATGGCGGAAAGTGAAGAGGAACTAAAGAGCCTCTTGATGGAAGTGAAAGAAGAGAGTGAAAAAGTTGGCTTAATGCTCAACATTCAGAAAACTAAGATCATGGCATCCAGTCCCATCTCTTCATGGCAAATAGATGGGGAAACAGTGGAAACAGTGTCAGACTTTTTGTGGGGGGCTCCAAAATCACTGCAGATGGGATTGCAGCCATGAAATTAAAAGATGCTTACTCCTAGGCAGGAAAGTTATGACCAACCTAGACAGCATATTAAAAAGCAGAGACATTGCTTTGCCAACAAAGGTCTGTCTAGGCAAGGCTATGGTTTTTCCAGTGGTCATGTATGGATGTGAGAGTTGGACGATAAAGAAAGTTTTGCACCGAAGAATTGATGCTTTTGAACTGTGGTGCTGGAGAAGACTCTTGAGAGTCCCTTGGACTGCAAGGAGATCCAACCAGTCCATCCTATAGGAGATCAGCCCTGGGTGTTCTTTGGAAGGACTGATGCCAAAGCTGAAACTCCAATACTTTGGCCACCTGATGCGAAGAGCTGACTCATTTGAAAAGACCCTGATGCTGGGAAAGATTGAAGGCAGGAGAAGAAGGGGACAACAAAGGATGAGATGGTTGGATGGTATCACCAACTCGGTGAACATGAGTTTAGGTGAACTCTGGGAGTTGGTGATGGACAGGGAGGTGTGGCGTGCTGCGGTCCGTGGAATCACAAAGAGTGGGACATGACTGAGCGACTGAACTGAACTGAACTGAAGGCAATTAAATTATTTTCCTAAATCTTGTGACTAGTGAGTTTTGGAGCCAGAATGGAATATAGAAGTCCAGTTTCTGGAGCCTCCGCTTTTTCTGTGATGTATGTGTGTGTGTGTGTGTGGGAATGTCTGTATGTGTGTATATGTGAGAGACATACTTTGTCATATTAATTTTATATATATATATATATGTAATTTCATGCCTGATTCAGCCCTGGCCAAACTATGACGATGACACCCTGCCCTTCATGAAAACCCGAACATTGGCTTTAATGACCTTTAATAAGCCAGCCCCCTGTCACTGAGCAGTACCATGGTCTGGTCCTGTTTAGCCTGATTATCTTTCCCATTAAGATGCTGCTCCCACATGGAGACTCCCATCTAACATATCTGCCTGTCACAGACCTGAGTTTCCCACTGGATATAGTCCTGGCCTTTTGTACTACTGACCATCCTCTTAAGGAAGTAGAATTCGAGCTTTCTTTCCATAGCCTCCTGGGAGCTGCATATTTCACGGCTGATTGCATTAGGAAAGAGACTCAGTGTATGTGTAGCTTTGCTAGTCTAAAAACCTTGACTATGTCTATCACAGATTTTAAAGTTGTCTGTTTTCATGTTATCTGCCAAGACTGTCCACTATTAGCCTGAGGGTCTATGTAATATTCACAGTTCAGGTTATCAGTGTAAACCAAAACTCTAGAAAATAGACCCTGGAGGTACCAGAATGCTTTCTCTCCCAGGGTTCTATTTCACTTGTCTGGGTCTGAAATGGAAGTGGAGAGGATAAATCCAAACAAGGATTGTTAACCCTAAGAAACACAGCAAATTCAGGGAGAGACCAGCCTAAAACACGTAGACACTTCAAGAACAGGGTGTTAAGCGCCTCTTTATGGGATTAATAGATTTATTAAATTCAAATGCATGTATGAATAAATATTTAGATACATGTGCTTAATGCGAGCAAGCAATGATGTGGGTGTGTTAACAAAATATGCCCCAGTGCATCTCAGCAGTTGCATTTCCTTCCTGGAAACTGGATAATCAGCTGGCTGTTCCTCCAGGAAATAAAAATAATAACAAAAGCCTTCCTGGTGTACCATCTGCACTAAAAAGAAAAAAAAAATTATTTTTTTAAATTGCACATTGAATTTTCTGTAGGTGGTTTGCTTTCTTTTGTAACTGTTGCTCAGCCCTTAGAATCTGGTTTGTCACAGAGCACGGGCACTTGTTTTGTGGGAATTTCATTTCCATTCTGTGCAACAAGGAATATAATTCAGAAGCATCTGAAGACTCCTTTTGTGATGCAGTACTTTTAAACTGGTGGCATAATTGTTACAGATTTCCAGAGAGATACAAAGAAGGAAGTGAAGCAGGTTATTGATTGGAGAGGACTGTTTGGATCAAGTCCCACTTTTTCTGACTGTGTTTACAAGTCAGGTGGCAAGTGGAATCTACAAGTGGTGTCTAATTGTACCTCTTAGTACGTCTAGATTCTGCAGTATGAATGGCTTTAATCTCCAAGGCAAATGGAAACTACCAATCTCATTCCAGACTGAATTGCAGGTCCAATTCACCACAGAGCCAGAGGGGGAAAGTACCACCCCTCTGCTTAATTTACTCGGTGGTCTAGCTTCTAGTTCCAAGATTTAAAAGGAGATCAACTTCTGTTTCAATAACAGATGAGGATGCTCTAAGAGAAAAGCATTGTGGAGGTATGGTGATAATGCAGAGAGGTACTTGTGCCTGCCTTTCTCTATTGTGTTTTTATTTATTTTTTTATTTTTATTTATTTTATTTTATTTTATTTTGTATTTTTGTATTTATTTATCTATTGTGTTTTTAAAGGCCTCATATCTCAGCCTGGGCTTTGTGTAGGGATGCCAGCCCTGAGGTGCATCTGTTTCCTCCAATGGTAATGCAGACCAGGGCCACATTAGGCAAGCAGTCTGTTCCTAATGCATTTAAAGTCTCAGAAAGCAAGCGGTGATTTTATAACTGCAGCCTAGATTTATTCTCCTCCAGCTCCAGCCTCAAGATGATGTTGAAAGAAATGAAATTTTAGTAGAAAGAGGTTAAGATGAAATTCCTAGTTAGTTAAAAATTAAATTAGCTAGAGATTTTGTTTATTGTGAAAGTCACGCGAGATACATTGGTTTTATATTTTTGAGGTATTTCACTTGCTGTTCAGGTACAAGCTGTCAATCAAGGCTAATCAAACTGGCACAGTTAACATGATACATCATAAAATTTCACAATAATGTCAACCTGTAATTCTGTCAATCTGGTTAAGGGAAATGGGCTAAAAACAATATTGTCATTTTGTAATAACACTCGGAAGGTATTACAGAATAATGTTGCCATCATCTCCCTCTCTGTGCCTGGCTTCTACCAGAGGCAGCCCTTGCTGCTAACAAATGGCCAGGTGGTCTAAGCCTATCATTGCTGTTGCTACCCGTGAGATTTGGAGAAGGGCCACACAAACGGAGGATGCTGCCCTGCAGCGTTTCTCCAGGCTGACCTCTTTGATGCATTACAAAAAATAGTAACTCCCAGTATTTCATAGGACTTGTCTCATGTGGTATAATGTGCACAGACCTTGAGTATTCTTATTTATTCAGCCAGCTTACTTATTATACTTATCTTTCCCTTTTTATGAACCTACGTTCAGTGGTATTTCAAAAGCATCCACTTGAAAAAGCACGCACTTAACTATAAAACACAGGCCACCCATTACACAGAGTGATTGAACAACTCCTTCTGTGAATATTCTGCTTTGCTGTGCAGCCCCAGGACATTGGGGCTCCACATGGAATTAGAGAGAGAACAGATTCTCTACTCAGGGAGCCCCTGTTTAACCTTGACATTCCCTGGGAATCCATGCCTACATAGTGGACTCCATTCAGTTGGCAGCTCTTTCTTACAGCCAAGATGGGGCTGGATTATAACTCTTAGATATTTCTTTCTCTCATGAAAGATAAACATAAATAAAATAAAATAAAAATAAACTTAAAACCTTCTACAAATATTATTTTAAAGCTGCAGAGATTTCTTGCAAGTATATCTCACCCAGAAGCATAAACAAATGAGAGAGGAGAAGTAGAGCTTCACGGCTGGATTGGAGGAAGGGTCCAGACACGCTTCCTCTTCCACTGCCCTTCCTGAGCACATTTTATAAACGGCTGATATACATCATTTGTTGTATTCCATTCTAAGACTCTCTATGCGTTTTCGGGAATACACTTGGCCCTGATGTGAGACAAACTCTTTTTGAAGGAACAAAGACTCACAAGGTTGAGAAATTTTCACGTTGCCATCTTGAATGCGAATGCATTTAAAGGTGCATGAGGGTCAGAGGAAGATGAGGAAGCAGTCTTATCAATACCGCCACTGCACTGGTTACAGTGCCGTTAAGAATGCCAATATCATGTCCTGGCAGTCGTACCATTCACATCAGTAGCAGCTCTGGTGACCACCAGAGATTCTGGTAGTTGTCTCCTCAGGATTGAGCTTCTCTTGCAGACTGTCCTAGGCACTGGGCTGCATCCGTGTTACTGTTCTTGCCCAACTCTCTTCATTGCTCCACACCCCTGCCTCACTGTCTAGTGGTTCAACAATCTTAAGATGTAGAAAAGAAAAGTGGAATCCAGTGGATTTGGGGAAATAATTTAAAAAATCAATTTAAAAGCATGGACAAGTTACTATAAAACTTAATTTAAGGCAGCAAAAGATGAAGGTGGGCATGGTAGAGATGATCCCTTCCTCCTCCTCTTGCTTCCCTCCTTTCTTCTTAATAAACATTTATCGAGCATCTATTTAGGGTTAAAAACCTTGACAGACAATGAAGATATTAAAATTTTCTAAAAACCTTTCGATAAAACATTATGATTCAAGTGATTTGATAAGTATAACAATAGAAAAATGAGAAAACAGGATGGCATCTAGCGTTTCCTTCATCAGTTTTGATAAGGAGTTTTCAATATAATAGAAAGCTCAATAAAGCAATGAGTAATACATACAAAGGGCTTACCAGGTGGCACTTGTGGTTAAAAACCCACATGACAATGCAGGAGACAAAAAAGCATGGGTTCGATCCCTCGGCCAAGAAGATCCCCTGGAGGAGGGCGTGGCAACCCACTCTGGTGATATTGACTGGAGAATCCTCATGGACAGAGAAGCCTGGTGGGCTCAGCCCATAGAGTCACAAAGAGTTGGACATGACTGAAGCAACTTATACATACATAAAGGTTTCTCTTGAGTGGTAAATAAGTTACCTTGAAAAGAGTAGAAGAAAGTATCTTGTAATTATCAAATGATATAATTAATTGAAAAGAGAGATGCAAAATTCCAAAACTTAAAAGTGCTATATTTTGCTTATGGCCAGACTCTAGAGGTAAAACTAATCCCAAGAGCTATGTGTTCAGAATTCAGATGTTAGAGAATTAAATTAGTGTTAATATATGAAAATAAGCAGTTTGGTCATTGGGTAGTTCAAAGTAAAGGAAAGGGTCATCTTTGATCACTAAATGATGGGTCATTAATCCAGGAAGACTATTTACTGAAGAGTTGTAGGCAGCATGCTCTGCAGGTGCTCAATAAGGCAAGGTGAGTAAAGGGATGTTCACATGTGCCCATAGAACAAGGTAGGAGGTTATGTTGCCATGAGTGTGATGCAGGCATACAGCTGAAGCTTAGAGAAGGGAGAGCTTACTTCTCTCCTGGGAAAAGGGCCTGGCTCCATGGAAAAGGTGTCAGTGGTTTCTTGTTGCACTTAAGCCGTGGGAGTCTAATATCATTCCCGTGAAATCATGGTCTCACCCCCACCTGCTTCTCGAGCTTCCTTTCTTTTCTTCACCCACATTGGCCTTCAGTATCTTGGAACTCTCCATGTTCTTTCCCTCTGCAGCGTTCAGATGTATTTCCTGCTGTGTCCCAGTGCCCGTTCTTTCATCTGTTTTACTTTGATTCTCACTTCACAAAAAATCTCATCTAAAGTGTAACTTCCTTAGGGAAGTCTTTTTGATGCCTCACTCTAGGTCTGGGTTCCATTATAAACTCTCAAAGGTTCAGACCTTGCCTTCCAAAGCCCTTGCAATTATACATCAGTTGTCATGATAGATTATTCAGTATCTGTCTCCTCCACTGACTGTAAGCTCCATGAAAGAAGGAACAGTGTCTATTTTTGCCTGACTTTTTATTCCTAGTTTCTTATGATTGACATTTTTGAGACAGTAAAGACATCTGCATTTGTTGGCTAAAGGAGTATCTATGCTGGGCCTTAAAAGATGGTCAGGAAATCGCCCCTTCCAAGACTGGAAAGTGAAGGAAGAGCATCGGCAGGGATCAGTGATGAGCATGTCCTTGGAATGTCAAGGATCTGATGAGGTCTGCCTTGGCCAGAGCCGCCTGGTGGGAAGGTGGGGCTGGATCACCACAGAGCCCCTCGCCCTTGATTGTGATGCTGGGGCATTTGGAATCTTGGAGTGGAGTCTGGGTTGTTAAGAGAATGACTTCTCAGGACTCTAAGAAGGAAAGATAATTTCACAGGCGGAATAGACCAGTTTTATTTATTTCAAAGTAAGATTTATGAAAGGATTTCAACAAAACTTTTGTGGGTATCACAAAAAGTGCAGTTATACAAAGGTAGTAATTTTAAATGAGAACAGCTTTAAAACACTTAATTGTTTATTATGTGTAAGACACCATTCTGACCATTGATAAGAAATGAATAAAGTGTGATTCTTGGCCTTTTCTGATGAAGAGATGGGAGGATGGAGGATGAAGTGGGTAACTACACAGTTCAGCAAGGAACAATAGAATTTCTCCAAAGAGGACTGTGATGAAGCCATATTGTGATGACCAAAACAAAAGGCAATGGCACCCCACTCCAGTACTCTTGCTGGGAAAATCCCATGGACGGAGGAGCCTGGTAGGCTGCAGTCCATGGGGTCGCGAAGAGTCGGACACGACTGAGCAACTTCCCTTTCACTTTTCACTTTCATGCCTTGGAGAAGGAAATGGCAACCCACTCCAGTGTTCTTGCCTGGAGAATCCTGGGGACAGGATAGCCTGGTAGGCTTCCATCTATGGTGTCGCACAGAGTCAGACACGACTGAAGTGACTTAGCAGCAGCAGCTCCTGACACTTTTCACTTTCATGCCTTGGAGAAGGAAATGGCAACCCACTCCAGTGTTCTTGCCTGGAGAATCCTGGGGACAGGATAGCCTGGTAGGCTTCCATCTATGGTGTCGCACAGAGTCAGACACGACTGAAGTGACTTAGCAGCAGCAGCTCCTGTAAGGTGGTGACTTAAAAGTAAGCCCCAAAGTTGATATCTTCCGTCTCTACCATTCCAGGAAGACATTAACAAGACTTCTTTTTAGAAGCCCTTTCTAGATCCTAAAAGCCTGACACCCTGTGCAGAGTGCATGGCTGACTGTCATTCCTCTCCAGCTCCATCCTGGCCTCCCATGGCCTTACTGGAAGCCCTCCAAAGGTTCCAAAGATAAGGCACATCCTACCCCTCAAATAAAGAACTCAACAAC
This sequence comes from Oreotragus oreotragus, assembly GCA_006410675.1. NCBI lineage: Eukaryota > Metazoa > Chordata > Mammalia > Artiodactyla > Bovidae > Oreotragus > Oreotragus oreotragus. The sequence continues at coordinate 67,680 of SJYX01019545.1, forward strand.
AAACGTTTGAAATACAAAGAAAGGCTGTTTACTGGCATCAGCTCCACAGGATAACTTTAGGCTCTGTTGCCTAGTTAAAGCTTATGGATTGGTTCTAAGTAAACATCATGACCTATAAATAACTGAGATGATTATTCTCCAGAATTTTAGTTAGCATCCAAATGAGACATATTTCATTTTAATATGGGAGTATTTATGGAGCCCATAAAGAGTGATGTTGTTTTAAACCTTTGTACTATAGGGAGTAAAGTCTTTATTTATTAAAAGTTCAAGATGCCCTTTGGGGAAGGATAATATTGCTCACTTAGAAAAAAAAGTAGTCAACCAGAATGCAATGGAATGGAATCAGAAATCCTGTCTGTTTTCACAAGCTAAGGCTTTAATATAATGTTGTGCTCATTCTTGTTCAATTCTTTGTGACCCCAAGAACCATAGTCGCCAGGTTCCCCTGTCCATGGGATTCTCCACGCCAGAATACTGCAGTGGGTTGCCATTTCTTTCTCCCCAGGATCTTCCCGACCCAAGGATCAAACTCACGTCTCTAATGTCCCTGTATGAATGAAAGAGTGTTAACTTATTTGATCATCTATGCTACAGTACTTGTCAAATATTAAAATCTTAAAGCAATGCAAAGCATAACACATTCTACCCTTTGAAAGACAAATACTCCTAGCTTCTTCCAAATGTTGCCATGAAATAACAGTAAAAACGCAGTCTTTGATTAAAAACTCAGGAATTAGTCTTGATTTTCTGATGCAGTTCTACTGGCAGAATGAGTTGAACCGTCATTCTCCCATGTAGAGAATATTCACCAAAACTTAACTTTAATTCCTCTAAGAGTTATTGTATCTCCATTGAAGATGTTGCTAATTCATCAGTGTCTCCTTTCCTAGATATATATTTATGTAGACATTCAGTGTATATATATATATATGTGCACACATGTGCCCCCATGCACCCATATGTACACATACATGCTTACCTTGGTAATGAAAACTTCACATAAAAGGCTGTAATTTTCTTTCATAAATGCAGTTTCTTCCATGCCTACCTATCTGTCTTTGCAACATTTTTTTTCCTGATGTTAATTCAAGGTATTGATTTAAACCTATTAAGCCAAGTCGAGTCCTGTGTGTCTTAGATAATGTAGTCCTAACAGATGAGGGCACCTGGGGTGCAGCTGCGAACCACCACTATATCACAATTATGTTTGGCTGTGGGTGTAACTATCTATATCATAGAGATCTGCATCTCGTTTTGCATAGTCTGCATAAAAATTTGGTATCCTATGATAGCTACAGAATTTTGAATAGAAATTCTCTCAACTCCATTCTTTTTGATTCATATATAAACCATCATGAAGCTAAACTGCCTATAAATTGAGAACATAAGCTTAAAGTGCAGTCTGCCTGGATCTAAGCCCAGTGCTGCCTTTTACTAGGAGTGTGATCCAAGAAAGTTACCTGATTCTATTTCCTCAGTTTCCTCACCTACCTCTGGGTTGTTTTGAGCATAAATACACTGACACACACAAAGCACTTAGATTACAACATATCATATATCATATGCTGCCAATAAATGTCCTTCATTGTAATTATCTGGAAATGTTTATGTATGCTGTTATTCGTGATCTAACCAAAAATAAAATTATAAAAGTGTCTTGTACTCATAATGAATATAGGAAGATTTTAATCTCTGTATATCTTTCCTTTACTTTCACGTATCATTATTTTTAACTTGCTGAGTATGTATTTTGCTAAAAATACTGCCCAGTAGCCAAATGGTATCCATGATCTTCAGTAATTTGACTCATGGCTACTTAAGAGGCAAATAACAAAATAAACACACTAAAAAACAACAACACTATATTAAGTGTTTTGGATTCTCCTCGGTCTTGCTGTCAGGAACCCTGCTGCTTGCATAAAGGAAGAATCCATCGCACATCTTTCCATTAGGAAGGAGTGGGTGCACTGACATTTCCAGCTCTTTCAGGGGAGCCTGTCTGAGTTCACCAGTTTGCTGGTGTCGGGGCCTCTTGCCTCCGCAGCATGAGACACATTATTTATCATCACAGCTAGTGTCAGTTCACCCGTTCCAAGTTTTCAGGCTGCTGAAGGTGGGTCTCTTCCTGCCCTCCTTTCAGATCGGCTTTGTGGAGCTGGATGGACCAGAGGTTTGATCGCACACTGTGCAGTGCATGGAGAAATTGGTTATTAATATTTTTGAGGCACTTCCTGCAGTGAAAGGTCTGTTGTGCTTTCCACTGAACCGCCCAGATGTTCAGTTTTTTTCTCAATTAGCTCTTTCACATTGTGCCAGGATAAAGATGAAGTTTCAGGGAAAGCTTCACAGACTGTTCTTCAGTGGCTTTATTGCCTGCCTAAGGTGAATCAACTTCTACCATTTTGAGAAATTACTAGAACTTTGCTGACCAGTATACTTGATAAATCAATGTATGAAGCCCAAAGAACGTTTTTTTCTACCTTTCTAACCCCTTTCCTTTTATCAAGGTCTGCCCTACCTTTGTCTTTCCTTTCCATTTGGTCTCTGAGGATATACCATACGCACAGAGGTAGTAGAATGTTTATTTCAGAGAATTTTAGGGAGATAGTGTGTAGATAGGAAAGTAGTTTAATAGTTGTCTAACCTATGAAGTCCTTTTCCACATAAATGAATAATATTAGTAAATACTTTTTAATGTGGCCGTATTTATTCAACTAAGCATAATACCTGGAGGGCTTCTCCGGTGGCTCAGCAGTGAAGAGTCCACCTGCCAATGAAGGAGACAAGGGTTTGATCCCTGTGTCAGGAAGATCCCCTGGAGCAGATGATGGCAACCCACTCCAGTATTTTTACCTGGGTAATCCCACGGACAGAGGAGCCTAGCAGCCTACAGTCCGTGGGGTCGCAAAGTAGTCAGACAAGACTGAATGACTAAACAACAGCAAGAACAATAACTGGAAGTTGAATAATAGAAAAACAGGAACAGAAACGATCTTTCCTTCCTTTTCCTAGTTGCCACCACTAACCCCATCCTGTAATGGTGACTGTCTCAAGGGGTGGCCGGGGAGGGAGCTATATTAATTTTGCAATCTGTATCAGTATTCAAGTTACCACTAATTAGTATGCAATTTAAATAAGAACACTGGGCTTCTATGCAAATGAAGCTTCATGACTGGTCTACTTGACTACTTCCATTGGAGTCTTACCTTTAGGATCCTTAATACAGAATCAAACAAATTGCACTCATCTCACATGCTAGCAAAGTAATGCTCAAAATCCTCCAAGCCAGGCTTCAACAGTACGTGAACTGTGAACTTCCAGATGTTCAAGCTGGTTTTAGAAAAGGCAGAGGAACCAGAGATCAAATTGCCAACATCCACCGGATCATCAAAAAAGCAAGAGAGTTCCAGAAAAACATCTACTTCTGCTTTATTGACTATGCCAAAGCCTTTGACTGTGTGGATCACAATAAACTGTGGAAAATTCTGAAAGAGATGGGAATACCAGACCACCTGACCTGCCTCCTGAGAAGTCTGTATGCAGGTCAGGAAGCAACAATTAAAACTGAACATGGAACAACAGACTGGTTCCAAATTGGGAAAGGAGTACGTCAAGGCTGTATATTGTCACTCTACTTATTTAACTTCTACATGCAGAGTACATCATGTGAAATGCTGAGCTGGATGAAGCACAAGCTGGAATCAAGATTTCTGGGAGAAATATCAATAACCTCAGATATGCAGATGACACCAC
>SJYX01019545.1:73542-98121 GCA_006410675.1 Oreotragus oreotragus
GCTGGATGAAGCACAAGCTGGAATCAAGATTTCTGGGAGAAATATCAATAACCTCAGATATGCAGATGACACCACCCTTATGGCAGGAAAGAAGAGAGTGAAAAAGCTGGCTTAAAACTCAATATTCAAAAAATGAAAATCATAGCATAACGTTCCATCACTTTATCTCAAATGGATGGGGTAACAATGGAAACAGTGACAGACTTTCTTTTCTTGGGCTCCAAAATCACTGCAGATGGTGACTGCAGCTATGAAATTAAAATATCCTTGCTCCTTGAAGGAAAAGCTATGACCAACCAACCACTAGACAGCATATTAAAAAGAAGAGGCATTACTTTGCCAACAAAGGTCCATCTAGTCAAAGCTATGGTTTTTCCAGTAGTCATGTATGGATGTGAGAGTTGGACTAAAGAAAGCTGAGCACCAAAGAATTGATGCTTTTGAACTGTGGTGCTGGAGAAGACTCTTGAGAGTGTCTTGGACTGCAAGGAGATCCAACCAGTCCATCCTAAAGGAAATCAGTCCTGGGTGTTCATTGGAAGGACTGATGCTGAAGCTGAAACTTGAATACTTTGGCCACCTGATACGAAGAGCTAACTCATTTGAAAAGACCCTGATGCTGGGAAAGATTGAAGGTGGAAGGAGAAGGGGACAACAGAGGATGAGATGGTTGGATGGCATCGCCAACTCAATGAATATGAGTTTGAGTAAGCTCTAGGAGTTGGTGAAAGACAGGGAGGCCTGGGGTGCTGCAGACCATGGGGTTGCAAAGAGTTGGACACAACTGAGCGACTAAACTGAATACAGCATTGGAGGAGCTGCCCAAGCTCTATGTCCATGTCCAGTACTAAGTGGGGGCATCACGGAACATGTGTTACTCTGCTTTACCATCTGGTGTTTATTCACTCAGTACTACACTTTTCCTCTCAGGTACCAGTCTTATCCCACTTCTCAGCCCCTGAATTTGGATTGAGTTGCTTACACTTGTGATTTTCGGAATGGGTCGGGATTTAGATGTTTCAAGTAGAGCTCTGACTGCTTCTGGTTATGCCATAGTGTGGGGTTTAGCAATGGACATGCAGGCCCTTTGCTGAGGCTTTTAGAAGAAAAACTCATTCTTTTCTCTGGATTTGAATCTGAGGATACAGGGTGTTGGCAGTGTCATTGGCCATCTTACTACTTCATGAAGCCTGAGCTTGAAGTCCATCAAGTGGAAAGCAAATTGGAGACAGAGAGAAACCTGATCTTGCTGACATAATTTGAACCTTTGATTAAAATGCTATCTGAAATCCTAGATGCCTAGCTCCGCCTTCCTTCCCTCTTTCCCTTCATCCTTCCCTTTTTCCCTTCCTCCCTCCATTTTTTAAACACTTAAGTCTGAGCTGAATTGGTTATTTTGTGCCTACGCTTCAGTTTATGTTGACTTGAATCTTCTCTCTCTTACTTAGAAGAATTTTCAATGTTACAAAGGAAGAGAGAAGTGGAATGAAAATCAAAGATAAAATGTATGGTATTTCAGAGCTTTTTTGCCTTTAGAAGAGAATAAAATTAAGATCTAAGAAAATATTTGGAACATTATTCAATGTCACTCAATGAATCATTGAAACATTTAAATTTAGTACAGTGGTTTCTGAGGAAGTGATTGCCTTAAGTACCAAGTACATGAGTTGTAAGTCATACAAAAGATGCAGTGGTTTAGATGTGAGTCATTCTTATGATAAATTCTGTGAAGTAGTTTTAAATTGACTTCTAAATTGGGAGTATGAAAGGATTTACCTGTATTTCCAATGGCTATGTGAGACCATTTGTAATTCTTAATTCAAACGGACTTTGGAAAAAAATTTTTTTTTTTAAGCAGGAGATAAGTATTTATTTTTTATTTTTTAAATTTTTTTGTTAGCGCTTCCATTTTACTTTATTTTACTTTACAGTACTCTATTGGTTTTGGCATACATTGACATGAATCTGCCACAGGTGTACACAAACTCCCAAACATGAACCCCCCTCCCACCTCCCACCCCACATCATCCCTCCGGATCATCCACATACACCAGCCCCAAGCATACTGCATCCTGCATCGAACACACACTGGCGATTCGTTTCTTACATGATAGTATACATATTTCAATGCTATTCTCCCAAATCATCCCACCCTCTACCTCTCCCTCTCCCTGAGTCCAAAAATCCACTCTACACATCTGTATCTCTTTTACTGTCTTGCATACAGGGTCCTCATTACCATCTTTCTAAATTCCATNTATCTTCTGCTTCTTTTACTCTAATTTACTTGAAGAGGTGTCTAGTCTTAAGGAATTTAGATTAAAATAAAACATGATGTTTTATCAGGGCTACATATGTGACATTGACCCAATTGTTATTTTTTTAACATTTGCTCACAGAGAAATTATTAGTACTATAGTATTTTAGCTTAAGCCACTTATTTTTAAGTAGCAAAATGATATTAATTAAATTTATTTAGTATATGTAAGGATTTCCCTGGTAGCCCAGCTGGCAAAGAATCCGCCTGCAATGCAAGAGACCCCAGTTCAATTCCTGGGTCGGAAAGATCCCCTGGAGAAAGGATAGGCTACCCATTCCAGTATTCATGGGCTTCCCTGGTAGATCAGACAGTAAAGAATCCACCTGCAGTGTGGGAGAGCTGCCTTCACTTCCTGGGTTGGGAAGATCCCCTGGAGAAGGGCATGACAATCCACTCTAGCATTCTTGCCTTGAGAATCCCCATGGACAGAGGAGCCTGATGTGCTACAGTCCATGGGGTCGCAAAGAGTCAGACACAACTGAGCTGCTAAGCAGAGTGCAGCACAGCACAGTATATGTAATCAAGCAGTGAGGAAATACTTTAAGGTAAGAGATTCCCCGTGTGTGTATTTATTTCTTTTTGTATAACAGTGCCTCCCCATATTTGAAAATATCTGTTATAACAATTGTTTCCAGAGTTGGTAAAACTATTATGTAAATTTCACATAGAGGCAGATAGATACTAAGTAATAAGGAATTTTACTGTCATTTGGAAACAGTCAGAATTTCAGATATCACAGGCAGCTACAGTACACTCAATTCCAATTATATACAAGCATCTGGGTGTTTTCTAGGTTTGAAGTGAAAGTGAAGTCGCTCAGTCGTGCCCGACTCTTTGGGACCCCATGGACAGTGAGTGGCCTGCACCAAGCTCCTCCGTCCATGAGATTTTCCAGGCAAGAGTACTGGAGTGGGTTGCCATTTCCTTCTCCAGGGAATCTTCCCGACCCAGGGATCGAACCCAGGTCTCCTGCTTTGTAGACAGACGCTTTACCATCTGAGCCACCAGGGAAGTAATTGACAGCTTCCCTGGCAGCTCGGACGGTAAAGCATCTGCCTGCAATGCGGTAGACCTAGGTTCAATCCCCGGGTCGGGAAGATCCCCTGGAGAAGGAAATGGCAATCCACTCCAGTACTCTTCCCTGGAAAATTCCATGGATGGAGGAGCATGGTAGGCTACAGTTCATGGGATTGCAAAGAGTCAGACACAACTGAGCAACTTCAGTGAACATATTAGGTAAGACTAGAATATACCGTGTGTGTTGATTTGATACACTTATATATATATGCAAAATGATTATCAACATTGCATTAATTAATACCTCCATCACATGAAATTGCCATTTCTTCTATAGTTTTCTTAATGTCCAGAAATTGGTATGGGTCTGTCTTGAAGCAGACAGAGACAAGAGGTAATAAGTAACTAGGCAAACAGCCACATTGTCCTGGAGAAAGAGAAGGATTTAGGAGCTAGAGGAGAGCTGTGATAATTTCTTTTAAGTGTGGGATTAGGGCTAATCCAGTGGATAAAGTGGAGGGAAGGAATAGGCTTTTTTTTTTTTTAAATCATTGCATGTGTACACGCATGCTAAGTCACTTCAGTTGTGTCCGACTCTTTGCAACCTTATGGACTGTAACCCACCAGGTACCTCGTTCATGGAATTCTCCAGGCAAGAGTACTGGAGTGGATTGCGATGCCCTCCTTCAGGGGATTTTCCTGAACCAGAGGTCAAACCCGAGTCTCCTGTGGCTCCTGAATTGTAGGAGGATTCTTTAGTGCTGAACCACCAGGGAAACCCTCTTGAATCATTATTGTGTTCCAAATAAATAATATTATAATTTGTTCATAAATTGTTATTTAAACAGTCCACTTCGCCCTCTACATTAACTGTATTTACTTAATCAGAAAGGAAAGTAATTAGAATAACTCACTTGCCAAATTTGTCTAAATCATTTAAGGCAATTCTGTTTTTAATGAAATACCACTGTGGGAATAAATGTAGAAGCAACTGACTTTAATCTAGATATGAGGGTCTCATCTTGAAATGACTGAGAAAGGGAAACGTCATATTCCTCCCAAACTGTTTATTTTAACTGTGAGTGGAGCTTTTGCTAACTTTATGACTTTTTTGGAAGCTAAGAGTTATGCTTGATTTTTCAAAAACTCATGTTATTTTATGGTTATATATATATTTTTATATTTTACAACTAATGAATAGTTTGTGGGAAGTTTTTTTAAAAAAATAAATTAGAAATAAAGAGATTGGTTACAACTGTACCCACGCTTTATAACATTTTAAAATTGCCACCATCTTATTTTTAATTAAATGAATAAATCAGTAGTACAAACACTACTGAGTTTTGTTGGATTCTCCAAATTCTTTCCATCAGTGAGTTATATTATTATATCATCCTGAATAACTATGGTTACCAAAAGTTTAAGTTGATGCAATAATTTGGAAAAAAAGGTTCTGCTTCTTTTGTGTCTGATATTCTCTGACTGGGTAGGTTCAGGGTTAGTAGAAGATGTTTGATTTCTTGGCTTGCTTGTGGTATGCTTGCCTAGGAGTACTGGTTTATTAGACCATCGTTATATATTTCACTGAAACACAATTGTAGCATTTCCCCCATTTTCTTAAATTTACAGCCAAAATGAAAGTGAAATATTTATTTGGGAAAAAATCTAGGGTATAAAAATAATGCTTAATTTATGAAATTAAAAATTTAGCATATAAAATTAATGTTTGTAATATTTGACTAAAGCTCACTTAAGGTTATTTTTATTTCTTTCCAAGGATGTCTCTGATTTAACTAGTAAGATACACTAAGACACGTTAGGCTTTCTAGCTATAAATAACATTTTTCTCATAAACTGACCTAGTGATATTAAATTGGTACAAAGCTCAAAATCAGTATTTAACATTTAATGGAACGAACAAACTAATTCTGCAATTTAACTCAACATTTTCAGTAAGATGACTTGTACCCTAATGGCTTGTAATTAATTTCTCTGAAAATCATATTTATGATAGTCTGCAGATTCGGGGCTTTATCTAATACATAATGTTCATTTTGAGCCTTTAATTGCATTTAAATTAAAATTGGCTTAGCAGGAAGATGAATTGTGGGAATGCATCAAACCACCCAGCATGTCCTGAAGATGTGAGCCTGAAAATGCAATTTGGTGAAGATGTGCAAAATCATTTGGAGTTCATTAATTTTTATTGCACAGGTAGTTTTCCTAAAGTAGGTTATTTTCTTTGAAATTTATATTTATGTTTATGTCAATAGCTGAATATTATATTAGCCCTTACATCTATTAGAGTTTATTAACCTGGCCTAATAGAGGTTGTTCATATTGAGAAGAGAGATAATTTGTGTTCGCCTCTCATTCTGATGTGGTGAGACTGGTCTAGGAGGATGGTATTATTTACTTTTTTTTTTTTGGAATGTGATGGAAGTGGGTGGGGAAGGTAGTCTTGGTGAAGGAAGTCAAACAAGTGTGCATTCAAGATTCAGAGTAGGATTCTGGAAGAATCTGGTGAGGGGCTCATCTGAGAAGACATTCTTATTCCTGGCCTTCTAAGGCCTTTTGGGCTGAATAATCTTTTTCTCTCTGCGTGACCGAGGTGCTGACCTGGCCATTGCAGTGAAGGGTTATTGATGTGCAACTCTGTTTGGTGGCTTAATGTGCCTGGGCTTTGGCCAGCCTGTAAGTGATTCCTAACTTGCAGATGCTGCTGAGGTTATCCAATTTAATTATAATGTCACTTTACAATTATAAGGGAAAAGAGGTTTTTACATTGTCTAATGAATACAAATTGTCCGCAATTTGAAAATACAAAGAAATAAAAATTAACATTTGTCCTCTTTGCCAGAGAATTTACATCTATGCAACTGGTACTAATAAGTAAAATAATTCCATTACCTAAATTCATTAAACACATGTGCTTTTTATTTTGGAGGTTGTATATCTTTCTTATTAATAAAATGACACTGTTAGCATTTGCCATTCTGGACTCATTTTTCCCTCTTTGCAGACAGTGTAATTAGGGATGGAAAAAGCTTCGGGATGAGCAAACGCCTGCTATAGAAATGAATTATATAATTGTGGTAATGATTTTCCCTAAAACTCCGCCAACTGTAACATTTTTCACCTCACCGTGTGTGTGTGTGTGTGTGTGTGTGTGTGTGTGTGTGTGTGCGTGCGCGCGCGCGCGTACGCACACATGCGTTTGTGTGCTGTCTTATTTCATGAAAATGTGGAAATAGTTTTCCATTCTGACAATCTGCTGCAAGTTCCTAGTTTGTGGTTGGAGATGATAGAAGCCCATATTCATTTAATACTCACCAATCAGAACTTGACAGAGGTATTGCTTATTTTCTCATTTCATCACTGAAGCATGCTGTTGTAGTTTAGTCCCTAATTACTCTCAGACTGAGACGATCCAAATATCCCCACGGTGGTAATATTTTCCTGCCTGGGTGAGTCATTACGTTGTTTGGCAGGCTGCAACACCAGCCTTCCGTTGTTGGAACACTACCCCTCATGTAGCGCCCCATCCTCCCCTCAGTGCTGTCTGCTCCACGACTCAGGTCCTGCTGAGACATTTCAGGCTACCCTGTACGCAGTCACATTTGCCTGCCTTCTCTCTGACTGATTGGACCTCTGCCAGTTCCCTCTTCAGGGCCAAGGACAGGAGAATGGGGGGTATCTGAATAGAACTGCTTAATGGTCTAATGGACCAGTGCCTCTCTCCTGCTGAGAGAGAGGGCTTATTTGTTTGCTGGTTACAGGAAAGGTCAGGGAAATCCTTTTCAACAAAGGCTGTGACAGTGGGAATGTGCAATATCATACATTACTGGTGTTTGAATAACTTAATACCTTGGGTGCACTCCACCCCCAACCACAAAACCAGACACTTTTGGGTCTTTATTTTATTTTCAATATCCTCCAGATGGCAGAAAATGGAAGTGATGAAGCTTGGGTTCACACAATAGTTTACACCAAATGCCAAATATCAGGACGCTTCACAGGTATTCAGTTCTGAAGAGTGTGATGAAGTTTGGAAATCTGCTGAAGGGGCTCTTCTTCAATTATTTAAAATTATATATATATGTAAAACATGAATAAAACCACAACAGCGGTACACCGCATCTTATTTGGTGAAACTCAAAAATTCGTTCCTTTTGGTTTAGAGGGATGCTTCTTAAATACCTTTCCCCGCCGATCATTTCATCTGTTAAGCACGTCATCAAAATAACCACAGATATTTGCCGCAACATACTGGGAGGTTTTGAACAAAAGCTTTTTAAAGAAATTTTTAAATAAATTAATGCAATGGCATAAAACTCTATTAAAAGTCCTCGAGTTACAGTGTTAAGGATAGCATTCTAAGAAAAAGTCTTTACGTATATAACTCTGGCATTTTTCTTCATATCCTTGATAAACAGTGTTAAGAGCTGTAAAGTGGTTTTTTAAATGAAAAAGGGTCATTGAAAATTATAAAAGAAAGCATACTGTAAGAAAAAAAAATAGCTTAGATGAGCCAGCTATCACACTTGGGAGAAATTTCTTAAGAAATTAATTGACTCCAAGAGATTTAGATTAAGCCTGGGAGGAGCCAATTGCTACCACAGCCTACTTCTATTGAGATGTTTATTTAAACAAAGAAATCATCAAACAGTAGTTTGAAGGAAATATTTTTTTCCTCTCTTTTTATATTTTCTGAAAAAGGAGTGGAGAAGGCAGGAGAGGTTTGTCCCTCTGAGTCACGGTTCACCTGCCCTGGAGGTGGAGGGTGGGGAGGCTTGTGGGCTGCTCACTCAACTGTATTTGACTAGGGCCGTCAGCCCCTCAGCTTTCACAAGCATTGAATATGTCAAAAAATCTTTCAAAGAAAGTGTAAATTTTAACTGGGCTGTTTCTGGTTCATATTTAATGCTGTTTAAAAAGCTTCCCACATGTCGATGTCCAAGCAGCAGCTCTCGGATGTGTGGGCTGTGCAGCTTAGCCGAGGTGTTGGTGGGTGTGTGATTCTAAGCAATTAGGATAAAAGACAGTTGGTACAGATAATTTTTAGATATCTAGGAAGGCTGCAGGATGTTGTCAAGCAGCGTGGAGTGAAGCCTTTTTTCAAAGAGGCTGGCTGTACCTGGATGATGATTTTTCTACAGGCTCTTCCACCTGAAAGAAGCGTCTCTTTTGGCAAATGTCATTGCCACTTCCTTTTAGATTTTTACTTTTACTGCTTAATTTTTAAAATGGACTGCAAAATGCTTTGTAGGAACAAATTGTTACTGTGATTAACATGGTGATAATTATTTCCTATGAGTCTGCCTTCCCCCAGCACGTAAAAACCTAATCCTCAGCTAGCCACGGAGTTGGGAGAAATTGTTATCCTTATACACCTTGCCATCTACAAGGAGAGGGATCACTCCAGCACCAGCTGGAATGTGACGGAAGGTGGTGAATAGACAATCATGGCCCTCAGGTCCTTCGTACGATCCAGTTTGGTTTTGTTTTTATTAGTATAAGAATAAAGAAAGAGATTAAAAAAAAAAAAAAAAAACAAGTCTTACTGTATAGCGCAGGGAACTCCGTTCGCTATCCTGTGATAAAGCAAAATGGAAAAGACTATGAAAAAGAACAGGTATATGGATGTATAATTGAATCACTTAGATGTATAGCAGAAATTAGCACCAGCTTGTAAATCAACGATGTGTGTGTGCTTAGTTGCTCAGTCCTGTCTGACTCTTTGCGACCCTATGCACGGCAGCCCACCAAACTCCTCTGTCCATGGAATTCTCCAGGCAAGAATACTGGAGTAGGTTGCCATGCCCTCCTCCAGGAGATCTTCCCAACCCAGGGATCGAACCCAGCTCTTCCACATTGCAGGCGAAATCTTTGCTATATGAGCCACCAGGGAAGTCTTACTTCAGTTTTAAAAAAAAGAATAAAGAAATATAGCCATAAAATGAATGAAAATGTGAAGTTCAGGTGCTTGAAATTATTATTTTCTCAAGCTAACATGTAGAGCATGAAGGGTATAGTATCCATGCCTATATGTCTCACCCTTGATGGAGTTGAGAGATGTTCAGTGACGTTTTTAAAAGGGTAGCCTGTGGAAAGCTGAAACGTGGCCCACCATCTCTTTCTCAGCTAGCAGTCTCACACTGTATAATACATGTGTACGTGCATGCTGAGTCATGTCCAACTCTGCAGCCCCCCAGCTTCCTCTGTGTCCATGGGATTCTCCAGGCAAGAAAACTGGAGTGGATTGCCATGCCCTCCTCCAGGAGAACTTCCTGACCCAGGGATCTAACCTGCGTATCTTAAGTCTCTCGCATTGGCAGGCAGAGTCTTTACATCTTTAAAAAGTGGGGCTTAAAGGAGAATTATTTATCCTTGATGCCAAATTTCTCTGCATAAGCTATTTCCAAAAAATTACTGGGGGATTTCCTCTGAGGAAAGAGGAGATAGGGGCAGATAATTGACAAAAATGAGTAAAGAGGAAGACAGACCCTCACATATTGAAGAACAGATTCTGTAGTCCTGGTAACTGGCAGAAATGTTAAGTGCTTTTCACAGGCGACATTCAAACAGATTATCAGATGGCATATTTCGCCCTGTTGTTACTTTAAATGAAGTGACCATGAAATCAACAAATCTGCTGGCAGGCGCCTGTCACTAAGATAGTTCTTCCTGTCACACAATGCCTCACATAGCAGGTAATGTGTTTTTAAGAGTCAGTCCTGTGTCACCTCATCAAGCCCTTCTTAAAAAAGATGGAATAAGACGGATAGTGTTGTCTTCCATGGAACTGACCGAAATTCAGTGGAATGAAATGTACAGTCCACAGAGAAATGCTTGAGAGAGCAATATGGGTCCTAGGCAGAACTGACATCTCTTCCTCCCCTCTCATAGGTCTTTGCTTGTGTACCTAGGATTGCTCTGCACTTGGCCTTCTTCCTGAAATTCTAGACTTCAAATGAATTAGGTCAGATTTTGCATTCAGTGATGAGGGCTGGGTGACTTGGGTTTGCACCATCTAAGCATGTGATGATGTAGAATGCTGCCATGAAACTGACTTAGCATCTTTGGGATGGACTTACTTTCCTCTTTAAAAGAGTGAGAGAGAAGTTTATTGAATCTTAAAGGGCGTCTCAGAGTACTAATATTGAGGTCTCTTACTGCATTTGGAGCTATTCTTTGGAATGTCATCATTGTCCTATTTCAGCTGCCCTTTGGCAAGATGTTCTTGGTATTTTGAATGATAAGGGAAGAAAACAGAAAAATTAACAATCCAAAAATAAACCATGTACATACTGAAAAGCACATGAACTCTGCAGTAAGCACTCACATCTCAGTTTGCCTACTTATTGACTACAGTTTTTGTTTAATCAAAAGCCCTGTTTATACAAGAATACATTGTATGTGTGAGTTCAGTTTGGTTTATTATTGGTCATAAGTATGAGTTCCTCCTTAGTAAAGAGTAAAAGCACTAGGTACCCATTAGGTATAGCACTGAACCTAGATAATCTGCAACTTATAATTGGAATTCCTGGTGCCGTGAAGCAGTAGGTTCTTTGAATGCTCCCAAATTTGTATCATCTAGATTCAGTAATTCAGCACCAGTTCCTGTTGTAGCATCAAAGTCAAAACATGAGAATGTGAACTGAAATGTAGGGACCTTGCTATTGATGCATGCTTCTATCCCATTCATCCAACTCTTACTGAGTAATTATTATAGCCATGATAGATTTGGATATTAAAAAAAAAAAAAGGAATGAAAACCAATATCTGTATCCCAGGAATTCAGTCTGATGGGAGAGACACACACTTGATTGTTAAGACCCATGAGTAAGTGTAAAGGTGAAACTTGGCCTAAGAGAGAACGAAAGATGTTGTTTGAGAGGGATCTTGAAGGATGAACATGAGTTCATCAGGGAGAAGGCAGAGAATACATGCCTAAGTGTGGTGGGGGGAGGTGGGTAAAGGGCTTGATGTTTTGGGGGAAGGGTGAATAATTTGGGTAACACAGGGAAGGTTATGTTTCAAAATTTTTGTTTTTGAGTGGTTTCAAGAAAGGGAGGCTGCCGTAGAGCAACATTAACACATTTGACGTGTTGAAATACAGGGGTTAGAACCTGTGGCATCACATGGTATCGTTATGGGAGAATGCTGTGCATGCATGCTCAGTTGAGTCCAACTCTTTGTGACCCCATGGACTGTAGCTCAGACAGTAAAGAATCTGCCCATAATGCAGGAAACACTGGTGCAATCCCCGGGTTGGGAAAATCCCCTGTAGAAGGAAATGGCAGCCCACTCCAGTATTCCTGCCTGGAAAACTCCATGGGCAGAGGAGCATGATGGAATATAGTCCATGGTGTCGCAAAGAGTCAGAGAGGAGAGCTGCTAACACTTTCACTTTCATCACTGACTGTAGCCTGTCACGTTCCTCTGTCTATTGAATTCTCCAGGCAAGAATACTAGAGTGGGTTGCCATTCCTGCTCTAGCGGATCTTCCTGATCCAGGGATCGAACCTGGGTCTCCTGCATTGTCTGCATTGGCAGGAGCATTCTTTACCACTGAGCCACCTGGGAAACCCAGGGGAGAATGTGGAACTATTAGGAAATCAATCAGGTCTCTTCAAATAAGAAAAGCTTTAAGAAAATTTATGTAATTATTATTTATTGTTAAAATTGCTACTACTATTATGTAATTTGCCATTTATTTCTGTTTTCTTAGCTATGTCTCAATTTCCATGGATGGATTTCTTGATGTTCTTCCCCAGGTTGCATTTGTAATGAGACTTGCAGTTTTCTTCACACTTCCTTACAGCTTGGTTGATAAAAATCACAATTTTGTGTGTGTATGTGTGTGAAATATTCCGCTAGATAATCACACCTGTGGGCTCTTGTAACAACAGGAGTAATGTGTTTTTTCCCTAAATTGCTACATTCTAATTACTACTTGGATTAAAAAATTGCAACATTGAGTTGGCATTTCCACTGCTTATTTTGACCATAGAAATATTATTTGTAATTTTAAATTACCTGATCATGTCTTCAGTATTATTTTTGATATGTATTACACATTATGAAGTAGGTTGACACGTTTATTTCCTTTATGCTGTGGTTATTGATTCTTCCAGGCTTTGAAGTGAAACTCTGCACTTGAATGTTTGTGGGATAATTATATTTCTCAGTTGTAAGGATGCTTGAAACAAAGTCAAGTGAAGCACAAAAGCCTTAGATCCATACATACACAAGTTTGGGAGGAAGGGTAGGAGAAGCTATTCATAATTTTATTAACTCATAGACATTTGAGTTTATGATTTCCTATTATTAGTCATTATACATAGGATTATGGTAGTTGGTCCTTTAATTACAGCATCCATTTAGAATATTCTAGTGTCTTAATGTGTTTTTTGGGAATTGTGGAACTTGCTTTTCCTATCCTGAAATGAGCTCATGAAAATGCATGAATGCTCTTGTCATTTGAGGTGGCAGGGGGTGTTTTTGGCAGTACAATAAGTTTTTCCCTATAAAGAATAGCTAGGATGTAGCAGTGGAGTGTCGGAATGCATGGAGATCAGATTAAATGGCTTTGAATTAGTATCTCTATGGGTTTTATATCTCAAAGTCAAAATAGTCATTCTCATCAGATAAAAATATTCTTGACTAGAGAAACTCTGATCCAGAAACAATCTATCATTTGAGTCCCCTGATTGTAATATGAATGGATATTCAAGTTCTAACACACTGAGAGTTAATGCTGTATCCCAGTGGTTTATTGAATCACAGTGCCATCTAAAGTGATCCTCTAAGAGGAAAACGAGTCAGAGTAAGTATTTAGATACCAACTACCAGGACACTTCTGTGTAGCACAATTCCTGATGGTAGAATTTGTAAATGAAGTTTTTGTTTAGCTCCTCATCCAGGCAGTGTTAGTTCCTGGAGTACAGAAGGCTTTGCTGTAGGGTATTCTTATCTATGGACATGAACTTGAGCAAATTCCAGGAGATGGTGGAGGACAGGGTAGCCTGTCCTGCTGTAGTCCATGGGGTCACAAAGAGTCAGACGTGACTTACTGACTGAATAACAACTCTTATCTTTAAGATCCTGTGAATATAAAATGATGTCAGTATTGTAAAAAAAATCCCCTTCTCCTCCTGCTTTCAATCTTTCCCAGCATCAGAGTCTTTTCAAATGAGTCAGTTCTTCACATCAGGAAGCCAAAGTATGTGCAGGGCATCAAAGGAGAGACAGATGCAAAGAACAGATTTTTGACTAAATGGGAGAAGAAGAAGGTGGGATGACTTGAGAGAATAGCATTGAAACATAAACTTTACCATATGTAAAACAGAAAACCAGTGAGAGTTTGTTGTGTGATGCAGGTCACCCAAAGCTGGTGCTCTGAGACAACCTGAAAGGACAGGGTGGGGAGGGAGGTGGGAGGGAGGTTCAGGATGGGAGGTACATGTGTATACCTATGGCCAGTTCATCCTGATGTATAGCAAAAACCATCACAATATTGTAAAGAAATTATTCTCCAATTAAAATAAATAAAAAAATTTTTTAAAGAAAGAATCTGCCTGCAATGCAGGACACCCAGATTCAATCCCTGGGTCAGAAAGATCCCCTGGAGAAGGAAACAGCAACCCACTCCGGTATTCTTGCCTGGAGAATTCCATGGGAGAGAAGCCTAGTGGGCTACAGTCCATGGGGGTCACAAAGAGTCAGACACGACTGAGTGACTAACACTCACTTTTCACCATGAAACTACAAGAAAACATAGGAAAGAAGCTCCTCAGTATTGGTCTTGGCAATGACTTTTTTGGAAATGATACCAAAACACAAACAAATTCCCTCCCCATCACCAACTCCCAGAGCTTACTCAAACTCATGTCCATCGAGTCGGTGATGCCATCCAATCATCTCATCCTCTGTCATCCCCTTCTCCTCCTGCTTTCAATCTTTCCCAGCATCAGAGTCTTTTCAAATGAGTCAGTTCTTCACATCAGGAAGCCAAAGTATGTGCAGGGCATCAAAGGAGAGACAGATGCAAAGAACAGATTTTTGACTAAATGGGAGAAGAAGAAGGTGGGATGACTTGAGAGAATAGCATTGAAACATAAACTTTACCATATGTAAAACAGAAAACCAGTGAGAGTTTGTTGTGTGATGCAGGTCACCCAAAGCTGGTGCTCTGAGACAACCTGAAAGGACAGGGTGGGGAGGGAGGTGGGAGGGAGGTTCAGGATGGGAGGTACATGTGTATACCTACGGCCAGTTCATCCTGATGTATAGCAAAAACCATCACAATATTGTAAAGAAATTATTCTCCAATTAAAATAAATAAAAAAATTTTTTAAAGAAAGAATCTGCCTGCAATGCAGGACACCCAGATTCAATCCCTGGGTCAGAAAGATCCCCTGGAGAAGGAAACAGCAACCCACTCCGGTATTCTTGCCTGGAGAATTCCATGGGAGAGAAGCCTAGTGGGCTACAGTCCATGGGGGTCACAAAGAGTCAGACACGACTCTGTGACTAACACTCACTTTTCACCATGAAACTACAAGAAAACATAGGAAAGAAGCTCCTCAGTATTGGTCTTGGCAATGACTTTTTTGGAAATGATACCAAAACACAAACAACAAAAGCAAAACTCAAAAGCTCCTGCACAGCAAAAGAAACAACTAACAAAATGAAAGGACAACCTACAGAATTAGAAATTGATACCATATATCAGGGGGCTTCCCTGATGGCTCAGTTGGTAAAGAATCCACCGGTAAGGCATGAGACCCTGGTTCGATTCCTGGGTTGGAAGATCTGCTGGAGGAAAGAAGAAGCTACCATCTGGCCTTGAGTACTAGTCCCTTGGACGGCAAGGAGATCAAACTAGTCCATCCTAAAGGAAATCAGTCCTGAATATTCATTGGAAGGACTAATGCTGAAGCTAAAACTCCAATCCTTTGGCCACCTGATGCAAAGAACTGACTTATTTAAAAAGACCCTGATGCTGGGAAAGATTGAAGGCTGGAGGAGAAGGGGATGACAGAGGATGAGATGGCTGGATGGCATCACCGACTCGATGGACATGAGTTTGAGTAAGCTCTGGGAGTTGGTGATGGGGAGGGAAGCCTGGCATGATGCAGTCCATGGGGTCACAAAGAGTCAGACACAACTGAGCGACTGAACCAAACTGAACCATATATCAGATAAGGGGTTACTATTCAAATTACATAAAGAACTCATACAACTTAATAAAAATTTTCTGATTTAAATAGTGGACTGAAGGACTACATAGACATTTTCCTAATGCGGACAACAAAATGACCAAGAGGCACGTGAAATAATGCCCAGAATCACTGATTATCAGGGAAATGCAAATCAAAGCCGCAATTACGTATCACCTCCCATCCCTCAGAATGGCTATCAGGGCTATCAAGACAAGATAACACAGGTAGCTGGATGGCATCACTGACTTGATGGACATGAGTTTGAGTGAACTCTGGAAGTTGGTGATGGACAGGGAGGCCTGGTGTGCTGTGATTCATGGGGTAGCAAAGAATCGGACACGAATGAGCGACTGAACTTAACTGAACTGAGATACCCACTTATTAGATATGACTTATATGTACAGATTCCATATTAGCTGATTTTATTAGTGACTCTTTGAGAAAGGCAGAGCAGGTGTATATACTTATAAATGTAAAAACCTCTTAGAAGATCAAACTTATGATTTTGAGTCTGATACTATTTCAGATCTTCTCTGATCTTAAAGAGAAATTATTGTCTTATAAAGATAAGTTATACTGTGTATCACATGCCTAATGGATAATACAGCAGACTTTTACAAGCCACAAATAACTCCATGTGTACCTCAAAACTTACATTGTTCACATTTTGATCACTTGCATAACCTTGAAAACCACTCCTCTCCTTCACCTCCATATGTTCTCACTTCTTCTGGAAAGTTCTCTCCCCTTTAGTATGTCACTGCTAGAAGAAGTGAAGCATTTTGTGAAAGGCCCTGGTCCTACTAGCTATATTAATCTGTTGATTGAGAGTCCTCTCTGGATTGTTAAAATTCTTCAGAGTTAAGAATGTTCCTCTTTCAAAGTAGTCAAGGAAATATTATCTTGGGTTCACCAGAGAAAAAAGACCTGTGAAGTGAAGAGAATTATGCAAGAACTGACTTTATCCAAAAATATTATCGCATGTAGAGAAAGTTTCTACTTAAATTTTTAATTCAAGGATAGATGAACTATTTTACTCAAGTAGATATTTTGTTCGGGCCTAGCACACTATTAACTATTTATAAATGCAAGCTAATGAAATCAGTTGTTATGTAATTGGGAAATCTGTAAGTCATAATGAATGAGGACTGGATCTTGAGTGGGTAATCCTCAGAAGAGGAAATCTATTGCTTAATGTGTGAAATTACTCCAGGGTATAACACCTCACTTCTGTACCTCTGACAGTCACACTTCACTTGCTGAAACATTTTATAAATTGATTATATCTCTAAGCTAAACAACCTTGAAACACCAGATTCAAAAATGAAGCAAACAAACAAAACAATGACTTTATAATTACGGTCAAAATTTTCTGATGAGGAAGTCTTTGGGCTACCAATACATAGAAACATGGGATAGCATTTGTTGTTTATGAGCTTTGTATGCAAAGAAATATATAGCACAATAAACTTTTATGAGGTGAAAGGCTAAGTGTTGGGCTTCCTGGGATTTTGTTTTTTTCTTATTATTGAAAACCTGTTGTATGATGTAGCATTAATTTAGAACTCTTGATTTAGAGTCTGAGTACACATTGTTTATAGTCAAAAAAAAGTACATATAAATCACTATACACAAAAAGAACAATATATTTTCATGTTTTATAACCTTTAGAATTTTGTCTCAAGTGTTTCCATCAGAAACAGTAACTGTACATAAAATTTAATAATAATAGATGAACTCTGAGTGATATGGTGATTTATTTTTTGCCAGGGAATTTCCCAATGTCATATACTGCCAAAGGACAGTATATTTTTTCTTCATAAGTTATGTATAACTATTTTTAATGTGTTACTATAGTGACCCTCTTTCTGAAGCATTACTATTATATTTAAAGCAGGGAAAGTAGAATCTTAAGTGCATGACAATATTCTAGTTTATGTTAGAATAATAAAATTATCCAATACATTAGGCACAAATCTAGATTGGTCATTATTTCTAAGCACTAATCTCTAAAATATTTAGATAGTAGCAGAATTATTGTATTTAAACAAACAATTTAATACCATAAGAGTGGCCATCTATTGGTCAGCAGAACAAGCTGGTGTCTAAAGATCTCAGTTTTCTCTGGAATTCAGTGTAAATGTTGAATGTTATCCACTCTTCACTCAATTTGCTTGGCTTTAAGAACTGTGTAAAAGTGCTGTTCCAACTATATTATGACTGTTCTTGTTGTTTAGTCACTCATTTAATCAGTTGTGCCCAACTCTTTGTGACCCCATGGGCTGCAGCCCCTGTTCTTCACTATCTCCTGAGTTTGTTTAAACTCATGTCCTTGAGTTGATGAAGCCATCCAACCATCTTATCCTCTGTCACCCCTTTCTCTTCCTGCCATCAGTCTTTCCCAACATCAGGGTATTTTCCAGGGAGTTGGCTCTTCACAGCCTTGACATACTCCTTTTCCTATTTGGAACCAGTCTGTTGTTCCATGTGCAGTTCTAACTGTTGCTTCCTGACCTGCATACAGATTTCTCAAGAGGCAGGTCAGGTGGTCTGGTATTCCCATCTCTTTCAGAATTTTCCACAGTTTATTGTGATCCACACAGTCAAAGGCTTTGGCATAGTCAATAAAGCAGAAATAGATGTTTTTCTGGAACTCTCTTGCTTTTTCCGTGATCCAGCGGATGTTGGCAATTTGATCTCTGGTTCCTCTGCCTGTTCTAAAACCAGCTTGAACNCAGGTGGTCTGGTATTCCCATCTCTTTCAGAATTTTCCACGGTTTATTGTGATCCACACAGTCAAAGGCTTTGGCATAGTCAATAAAGCAGAAAAAGATGTTTTTCTGGAACTCTCTTGCTTTTTCCTTGATCCAGCAGATGTTGGCAATTTGATCTCTGGTTCCTCTGCCTTTTCTAAAACCAGCTTGAACATCAGGAAGTTCACAGTTCACGTATTGCTGAAGCCCAGCTTGGAGAATTTTGAGCATTACTTTACTAGCGTGTGAGTTGAGTGCATTTGAATTTACAAACTGGCTAAGTCAGAATAAGATGAGGGTACATGTTTGTGCGCCTTTGTACTCAGTTGCTCAGTTGTGTCCAGTTCTTTCACAACCCATGCCCCATAGCCCACCGGGTTCCTCTGTCCATGAATTTCCCGGGCCAGATTACTGGAGTGGGTTGTCATTTCCTCCTACTCTGGGTTATCTGACTGGGAGATCAGGGATAGAACCTATGTCTCCCGCATCTCCTGAATTAACAGGCGGATTCTTTACCACTGAGCCACCTGGGAAGTGAGCTTATGTGAGAAAACAATAAATAATAAAATGATGTGTACATAACAGTTACTGTTTCAGGGTGGTGATGAGGTCAGAATGATGACTCTGTAGTTTTGGAATTCAGGTCTTTCTGCTTCAACTCCCATTCTCTTACCATTAGAAAAGACATTAAAATGTCACAAGGAATTTATGTCAAACAACTTAGCAGTGTCTTTTTTTTTTTTTGCCCTGAGAGTACTGATCTTAAGAGGAATCTTGCAGGAAGTGACACCGCACCTGCGTGAATGATGATCCTTCCAAAGAAAACAGTTGATTATAATCAGTAGAAATTAGGAATGAAGTGAATATTAGAGCCGCAGCTCTACTATAATCAGTGGTACATTTATGGGAGCATGAGAAANAGGTCTCTTCAAATAAGAAAAGCTTTAAGAAAATTTATGTAATTATTATTTATTGTTAAAATTGCTACTACTATTATGTAATTTGCCATTTATTTCTGTTTTCTTAGCTATGTCTCAATTTCCACGGATGGATTTCTTGATGTTCTTCCCCAGGTTGCATTTGTAATGAGACTTGCAGTTTTCTTCACACTTCCTTACAGCTTGGTTGATAAAAATCACAATTTTGTGTGTGTATGTGTGTGAAATATTCCGCTAGATAATCACACCTGTGGGCTCTTGTAACAACAGGAGTAATGTGTTTTTTCCCTAAATTGCTACATTCTAATTACTACTTGGATTAAAAAATTGCAACATTGAGTTGGCATTTCCACTGCTTATTTTGACCATAGAAATATTATTTGTAATTTTAAATTACCTGATCATGTCTTCAGTATTATTTTTGATATGTATTACACATTATGAAGTAGGTTGACACGTTTATTTCCTTTATGCTGTGGTTATTGATTCTTCCAGGCTTTGAAGTGAAACTCTGCACTTGAATGTTTGTGGGATAATTATATTTCTCAGTTGTAAGGATGCTTGAAACAAAGTCAAGTGAAGCACAAAAGCCTTAGATCCATACATACACAAGTTTGGGAGGAGGGGTAGGAGAAGCTATTCATAATTTTATTAACTCATAGACATTTGAGTTTATGATTTCCTATTATTAGTCATTATACATAGGATTATGGTAGTTGGTCCTTTAATTACAGCATCCATTTAGAATATTCTAGTGTCTTAATGTGTTTTTTGGGAATTGTGGAACTTGCTTTTCCTATCCTGAAATGAGCTCATGAAAATGCATGAATGCTCTTGTCATTTGAGGTGGCAGGGGGTGTTTTTGGCAGTACAATAAGTTTTTCCCTATAAAGAATAGCTAGGATGTAGCAGTGGAGTGTCGGAATGCATGGAGATCAGATTAAATGGCTTTGAATTAGTATCTCTATGGGTTTTATATCTCAAAGTCAAAATAGTCATTCTCATCAGATAAAAATATTCTTGACTAGAGAAACTCTGATCCAGAAACAATCTATCATTTGAGTCCCCTGATTGTAATATGAATGGATATTCAAGTTCTAACACACTGAGAGTTAATGCTGTATCCCAGTGGTTTATTGAATCACAGTGCCATCTAAAGTGATCCTCTAAGAGGAAAACGAGTCAGAGTAAGTATTTAGATACCAACTACCAGGACACTTCTGTGTAGCACAATTCCTGATGGTAGAATTTGTAAATGAAGTTTTTGTTTAGCTCCTCATCCAGGCAGTGTTAGTTCCTGGAGTACAGAAGGCTTTGCTGTAGGGTATTCTTATCTATGGACATGAACTTGAGCAAATTCCAGGAGATGGTGGAGGACAGGGTAGCCTGTCCTGCTGTAGTCCATGGGGTCACAAAGAGTCAGACGTGACTTACTGACTGAATAACAACTCTTATCTTTAAGATCCTGTGAATATAAAATGATGTCAGTATTGTAAAAAAAATTCAGTGTATATGCCTGCCATCAGTAGCTGTGACATCAATAGGTATTTACAACTAAAGGGCCAGTTGTAATTACTTAATATGATCCCTGCCATTACTTACTTTAAGTCAACAGAACTTTAAACTTGAAATGCTCCACTATGGCAATCTTTGGGGATTAGTTTAAATGATAAATGACTAGAGGCATAGTACCAAAGAATCATGCCCACTTTTGACTTTGGAAACTAGGAGTCTCTATAATTGCGATATGCTATTTTTATGTAAGTGTTCCTGTGGATCATATTTGCTATATTTAAAGCATTGTTTCTCTTTTACCTTTCAAACATTACCCGTAATTTGTTGAACTCTATTCAAGCCTCTATAGAGGCAGTTTTTCCAATATATATAGCCTGAAGTACCACATTTTTCTTGTTGTCGATTTATGTTATTTGACTATTTCCTGACTTTTTTGTTCCCTTGGGTCTCAAAATGTTATATACGGCATTATTTGACTGAACCTAGTAGACCACTTTAAAAATAAATGTCTGACTATAGATTCTTAGGTGATAAGAAATAAACTCTTAGGCCAATTCAAACAGTATGTCCAAACATGGAATATAAACTTAGTGACAATCATATACAAAGTATATCCATTTTGGTATAAATGTTTGTTTTAAATAACAGATCTCCAAAACCTAAGTTATTTTTATGTAGTGTAAATAACAAGGCTTTTGAATTGCACTGAACTGAGTTACAACATTAGATCCATTCTTCACTGAGTGTCAGTGCAAGATTCTTTGACCTTCAGTGTCTCCTCTGTGAAATGATAATTGTGTCTGTATATAAGATTGGGATAAGAATTGGAAATAACATATTAGAAGTACCTGATGCATACTGAGAATCAATACATGGTGGTGGTTGTTATTATTATTTAAAATTACCCCTTCCCATTGGCCTCTGAATGTAAAAAACATATTCCAATTGGATGATAGAATATCACCTACATGTAGAATATTATCTGTACATATAATGAATGGTATATCTGCAGCAGAATGTTAAAAACATGTTGAATGGAATATGGAACTCCTGTGCTAGCACAATTTGAATGACAAGGAAACATTCTAATTTTACTGTTTAACTTTTAGCAAAATCCTACCTGGTTTGCTCATAAACTCAAGCCTAATTTGTGGCAAAAGGAAAGCTTTCTTTTTAAAAAATCAAGCAATAAAAATAATATTTTATGCACTAATTTTAATCATCTTTGCCAGCCAATAGCAGCCATATTTATTAAAGGCTAATAAAAAAATAGAAACCCTATTCATACCTTAATGAAGTTTATAATCCGCTTATAGAGATACAGTATTTATTAAAGATCTAAATAAAAGTTGATAGCAGCAAATGACAAGATGAAATGATGAAAAACTATATGTGTAAATGCTAAAGGGATATGGAGAATGAGCAGTAGTTTAGTGTTGAAATGCTTCTTGGAGAACATAATTGGAATTATTAGCAGATTGGAAATGAGTTAAGGAGTAGAGTAAGGAGTAGAGATCCACAATCAAGTGAGAGTAAGAGTTGCTCAAAGAAACTTGGATTTTGAATTTTGTTGAGAATTCCATTAGTGAAAAATGTGCATGAGATTTATTAGTTTCAGATTTCCTAACTGTAACACAGCTGTTTTGATACCAGTACTGACTAAAGGCCCCAGTTGGTGACAGTGTCTGGCTTATTCATTTATAACCTCAATGTGGAAAAAGTATCTCAGAAAAGTTAAAACTGCAACTTCCTTTGCAGTTTTGCAGGGCACATTCACGTGAGAAATGATCTTTTATACATTGTCTTATTTTTTCCTTCTATTTTGTCTTTTAAGTAGAATTAGTGATTCTCAGAATCATCTGAAAGAAAGAAGCTCACTGAGCATTGAATATGCATCGGTTACCTTAATTGCCAAATTGTGCCTCAAATTTTAGGTTAGCAATTTAAAATTTGCACAACAGGTTTGGTATGAATGAAGTCAATAGATTTTTTCTCATGCATGGCTTATGTATTGAGTGCTTTCCTGAAATATATATCATCCTGAAAGTGGAAAATATATTGATCAACAATTGATGGATTTCTTTTTCTAGTGCTGCCTGGGTTTAGCTGTGTAAAGTAGATCACATGAGGACCAGGGTGGTAATACACAATCTTGCAGGCTCAAAGAGGCTCTCACCCTGCAAGATCATGAACTCGGATTTTCTCTCTTGAGATATTACTTTTAAGCCCCAAATAGTTTCCCTTTGGCTCTGAACAAACATTAGTATAGGGGACTCTATACTAGTTTGCATGACTGTTCTAGTCACAGTGTTGATTAATAAAGTAAATGCAATCCATTTCACATCTTACAAGCTCTTGCATTGTTTCTCATCTGAATTGTCAAATGTCATGAAGAGAGGCAATCTAATCTTGAACTATCACTGGAAATAGTTTCAGGCTATCTTGTGCATGCTTTAGCATAAAGAAAGCATGTCATGTACTCTTAGAGTTAGAAGGGATTTTAGAGGTCAGTTGCTTCCTATCTAATCTAAAACAGGAAGTCCCTCTTCAGTACCCCAGGAACTAGCCAGAAGGGGCAGGTATGTCCCTCAGTCTGAGGGAGAGCAGTCACAAAAGGCCTCAGAACTGGGGAGGAACTGAGCTGCAATGTGCTTATTCAAGCAGAACTTGAATAAGTGGCTGAGGAAGTTTGATTAGGTACCTTCTACAGTTCTTTCTAAAATTCCTTAAAAGCTTGCACATTCCGGTTTAACCAGATTTCAGGTTTTGTATAGGTGTAAGTGGGGAAGAAAAGAATGCAAACCTTCCTGGAGGATTTAAGCAAAGCAAGTTACACTGAAAAAGAATGCATACTAATGAAAAGCCTAGCTTTCCATTTTAAGAACATCTGAAAATGACAAGAGAGTAAATATATGGCTATTCAGTACTGTTGATAATAAAGCCACATGAGTTTGCTCCATGGCAGAAATATTTCATCAGAGCAGCCAAAGTGTTCTGAGGCCATACACTCTGTTAGGCACTGTGCTGAGTGCTTTTGCTGAGTTCTTTTCTTCAGTGTTCCCAGCATCTCCATGAGGGCAATGTGTGGTCATTACCCCTCTTATAGATGATGAAGCCAAAGCTTAGAAAGCTAAGTAGCTTGTTTGAAGTCATACATCCAGTGACTGGAAAAGCTAGAATACAAACCAGAGTATCCTCTAACAGCTGCTATATAGTATGAACCTTTAACCTGTAAAAGGAAAGACTTACGGAGCTTATAAGCGTCATTGATCAATCACACGTGTTGAAGTGCTTAGGAATATAATGTCTTCCCCTATGATCCAGCAGTTCCACCTCAGTGTATATACCCAAAAGGGTTGAAAGCAGAGTTTCAAAGAGATCTGTACACCCTTGTTCACAGCAGCATTTTTCACTGTAGCTAACAGGTGAAAGCAACAGACGAATGACTAAATAAATGGTATACATACAAGCCACTATCATTCCGCCTTAAAAAGAAGGAAATTCTGACAAATGTTGCAACATGGATGAGCCTTGAGGATCTTATGCTAAACGAAATAAGTCAGTCATAAAAAGACAAGTGTAGTATCAGTGCAGTTCAGTTGCTCAGTCGTGTCCGACTCTTTGCGACCCCATGAATCGCAGCACGCCAGGCCTCCCTGTCCATCACCAACTCCCGGAGTTCACTCAGACTCACGTCCATCGAGTCCGTGATGCCATCCAGCCATCTCATCCTCTGTCGTCCCCTTCTCCTCCTGCCCCCAATCCCTCCCAGCATCAGAGTTTTTTCCAATGAGTTAACTCTTCGC
>SJYX01019545.1:102971-121815 GCA_006410675.1 Oreotragus oreotragus
CCTTTTCCTATTTGGAACCAGTCTGTTGTTCCATGTCCAGTTCGAACTGTTGCTTCCTGACCTGCATACAGATTTCTCAAGAGGCAGGTCAGGTGGTCTGGTATTCCCATCTCTTTCAGAATTTTCCACAGTTTATTGTGATCCACACAGTCAAAGGCTTTGGCATAGTCAATCAAGCAGAAATAGATGTTTTTCTGGAACTCTCTTGCTTTTTCCATGATCCAGCAGATGTTGGCAATTTGATCTCTGGTTCCTCTGCCTTTTCTAAAACCAGCTTGAACATCAGGGATACCAGTATACCAGTAGGGGCCCCCAAATAAGTAGCTTCCAATAACAATGAGCTAATATTCCTCATGAGTCTGTGGATTGCTAGAGAGTTTTCCTTCCAGTCTCCGCTGAGATAGTGTGTCAGCATTCACCTGGCACACGGGCATAGGCTGTCAGAGTGTTGGGTTTTCTTGCACATAGCTTTGCTACATGGTTAGTACAGGCTGCTGTGGGTCTCAGGCTAGTGACATTTCCTACATGGCAGCTGGACATCATGAGAGCAAACATCGCGGTTACCCGGCTACTTAACAACTGGGCAGAAAAGTTTACAGCATTACTTCTGCCACTTCCTATTGATTAAAGCAAGCTACAAGGCCATCCTTGATTCAAGGGAAGGTGAAATAAACGCCACTTGTCTTTACCTTCTTTGCTACTATTCCCACCTACTCATGGGAGAAGCAGCAAAGAATTTATGGCCACCTTTAATCTACTACAACATTGAAAACTGTTCAGTCTGTCACACTGTGGGTTAGATTCTGCACTGATGATTAAGAGGCAGTCTTGCTCTCTTTCATAGCACAGTTCAATCCTGAGAAGGAAGTGGGAAAAGGAAACTGACATGGATTAAGTAACCATGGAAAACACAGTGCTAGTTCCCCGTCCTTCACAAACAATTCTAGGGTAGCACTTACTATCTGTGTTTTACAGGTGAGGTAGCTGAGGCTCTACCTGGTTAAGAAGCTGCTGACTCAAGGTGTGAAAAGTAGAGAAATTCAGCTCCAGTTCTGCTTTGCACTTTCTTCTTTGCTGGATGCTTCACTCGCAAAATAAAATAGATAAAAAATCAGCCACATCAATTTCTAAGAGCCTTTCTAGTGGCGCCAGCATGTTGATCTGATGTTATATAATGAATGCTTTATCCTATGAAGCCCTGCTCCTTCCAGCCTCTCCTTTTCCCCTTCTGTACTATCAATATACAGCGTCCACTGTCCTCTAAGATCCTCAGGGACGTCATTCAATGTTTGATCTCCATGTCTTCAATATAACCTGGGTATGCCCCAGGCCACCTACATGCTCATCCTTCAGGGTCTACTGTGTAACATCCTTGGTAAAACGCTGTCTCCCAGGCCTGCCTTCCTATGCACCTCAGCATATTTTGTGAAATCCTACAATGCACCATATTTTGTGAAATCCTACAATGCAGTGGTTTTCCACAAGGCTCAGTTTTGCCCCCAGGAGATGTTTAGCAATGTGTGGGGACATTTGAGGTTTTCACAACTTGGGGCATGCTGCTGGAATCTAGTGGGCAGAGGCCAGAGATGCTGCTGAACATCCAGCAATTCACAGGCTGTCCCCGCCACATACACATACAGACAGGGCTCCTCCACACACATACAGCAAAGAATTATCTGACTGAAAAATGTCCATCGTGCCAAGGCTGAGAAACTTTACACAAAGTATCTTGTTACATTGACTGTTAATTGCTTGCATATCTCCTACACCTGATTAATTACGAGTTTTTGTGAATATGTTTTATTTGTAATTATTGTATCGCCAGTACATGACACATGGTAGACACTCAGTGAATGTGTTCTGATCGGAGGAGTCAAACCCAGAATATGACCAGAGCCTTAGGGGAGTGTAACTATAAGGGGTGGTGCTTAGGGGGAGAGATTTCTTCCCACTGTGACTGGTCAACCGGGAAGGATTTTGTAGAGAATGTGGGCTTAGAGAAGCCATCAAAAGAAGAATAGGTTGCTGAGCAACAGAAGAGCACCTGAGGGAAAGGGAAGAGTGTGAACGGCATATGGGAGAAAGAGAAGCACCGTGTGCTTAGGAAAGAGGGTTGTGCGGTGAGGCTGGAACACCGGATGAGCATGGAAAGAGTCAAAAGTAAGACCTAGGGTTGAGAAGCTTTGGCTTGGAATGACTGCCTAGAGAGTACATTTCAGTCACCAGTAAGTACACTTAGGTTTTGATTGGAAAGGAGGTTTAACGTTGTTTTTAGGAAGATGGATCTGGTAACAGGGTATCAGAAAGAAGAGAAATACAGACTCACTGAGCAATCGTTGCTCTTGTTCAGATGATGAGTATCTCCTCAGAGATGATGCCGCTGGAGGCAAAAAGAAGTGGACACACGACGTGGTTTGGCACCCCAAGTAGACGGCAAGCTAGGTGAGGACGGGAACTGTGTTGTTCACAGCTGCATCGTGCCCAGCACTTTACCTGTCAGAGGAAGCACACGGAATACATGTTCAGCACATGCACAAGCCAGATGTACTCCACTAAGAATAATTTTCACAAATCTCATTTCTTTCTGGAAAAGAAAACGTACAGTTGCTGATGACTGGCGTTTTGTTCATTGCGTGATCAGTGGTAGGCTAGATGGCCAGTGTACAAATGTCAAACCAGGAGAGGAAACCACAGTTTGGAGGATTGAATCAAGACATCCTTTAGCTTCTCCAGCTGGCACCTTCAAGCTGACTGTGCTTCTGCAC
The DNA here is from genome assembly GCA_006410675.1 of Oreotragus oreotragus. Classification (NCBI taxonomy): domain Eukaryota; kingdom Metazoa; phylum Chordata; class Mammalia; order Artiodactyla; family Bovidae; genus Oreotragus; species Oreotragus oreotragus. The sequence goes on from SJYX01019545.1 coordinate 105,737, forward strand.
CGCGGACACGTGCAGAAACCCACAGAGAACGTCACCCCTCCAAGTGACGAGTGACGGGAAGCACCATGCAAAGATGAGTTTCTCTAACCTTCGTGTGTTTACTCTGTTATCAGGGTTTTGCACACCTCCCCTAGGGTGGAAGAGGTAATTAAATTTTAGTATAAAAGACTTCCTACCAGACATCAGGCTTCATGGGGGAATAAAAGTAAATAATAGATAGCAGGGACTATCAACCAGTGATTAGAGCTCGTCCTGCTTAATTAGTTCAAAATAACTTCAAGGCAAGATTGTGGAGATTTGTAGATACTCTAGAGTTGACCAACACAGGATGGGATTCGAAATGGGATGGAATTCATCTTTAAAAGGTAGTCTGGGCTGGGAAACAGTGGGAAATAAAGTGGGCTATCATTTTGACTTTTTCACTGACTCCTGAGGTAACCTGTGTAAGGCACACCTTTATTCAGATTCTCCAGTCTCATTATAAATAAGAGTAGGGCAATGTGGTCCTTACACTCTGCTTGGGAGAATTTGGAGGTTGATATGATTGATGTCCACCAGAGAAGGCAATGGCACCCCACTCCAGTACTCTTGCCTGGAAAAACAAATCTCATTTCTTTCTGGAAAAGAAAACGTACAGTTGCTGATGACTGGCGTTTTGTTCATTGCGTGATCAGTGGTAGGCTAGATGGCCAGTGTACAAATGTCAAACCAGGAGAGGAAACCACAGTTTGGAGGATTGAATCAAGACATCCTTTAGCTTCTCCAGCTGGCACCTTCAAGCTGACTGTGCTTCTGCACCGCGGACACGTGCAGAAACCCACAGAGAACGTCACCCCTCCAAGTGACGAGTGACGGGAAGCACCATGCAAAGATGAGTTTCTCTAACCTTCGTGTGTTTACTCTGTTATCAGGGTTTTGCACACCTCCCCTAGGGTGGAAGAGGTAATTAAATTTTAGTATAAAAGACTTCCTACCAGACATCAGGCTTCATGGGGGAATAAAAGTAAATAATAGATAGCAGGGACTATCAACCAGTGATTAGAGCTCGTCCTGCTTAATTAGTTCAAAATAACTTCAAGGCAAGATTGTGGAGATTTGTAGATACTCTAGAGTTGACCAACACAGGATGGGATTCGAAATGGGATGGAATTCATCTTTAAAAGGTAGTCTGGGCTGGGAAACAGTGGGAAATAAAGTGGGCTATCATTTTGACTTTTTCACTGACTCCTGAGGTAACCTGTGTAAGGCACACCTTTATTCAGATTCTCCAGTCTCATTATAAATAAGAGTAGGGCAATGTGGTCCTTACACTCTGCTTGGGAGAATTTGGAGGTTGATATGATTGATGTCCACCAGAGAAGGCAATGGCACCCCACTCCAGTACTCTTGCCTGGAAAATCCCATGGACGGAGGAGCCTGGTAGGCTGCAGTCCATGGGGTCACTGAGAGTTGGACACGACTCAGTGACTTCACTTTCACTTTTCACTTTCATGCATTGGAGAAGGAAATGGCAACCCACTCCAGTGTTCTTGCCTGGAGAATCCCAGGGATGGCAGAGCCTAGTGGGCTGCCATCTATGGGGTCACACAGAGTCAGACACGACTGAAGCGACTCAGCAGCAGCAGCAGCAGGATGGATGTCCGTAGACATAACAACAGCAGAAAGAGGGGATAAGTATTGAAGCCAGAGTGTCTGGGTTTGAATCTTAGCTTCATCACATCCTAGACAGATGACCTTGAGCAGCTGATCTGTCAGTCCGCTGCCTCAATTCCTTAACTGTAAGAGGGAGATAATGATTGGCCTGGCCTCTCTCTGTGTGGTAATAGGTTAGACATGTAAAGCTCTTAAAAGATAGCTGAACACAAAGTAAGTGCTCAGTACATTGAAGTCCTTGCTGTTAATCACTGTTACTGTCTTTATTTTGGGCTTCCCAGGTGGCACTAGTGATGAAGAGCCTGCCTGCCAATGCAGGAGGCATAAGAGATGCGGGCTTGATCCCTGGGTTGGAAAGGTCCCCTGGAGGAGGGCATGGCCACCCACTCCAGTACTCTTGCCTGGAGACTTCCATGGACAGAGGAGCCTGGTGGGCTACAGTCCATGGGGTCACAAAAAGTCAAACATGACTGAAGTGACACAGCATCTTTATTTTATTATATCTTTACTGGATGTATCATACATTAGTAAGTATATAAATAATTGTATTCAATAACTGGAATGTCCTTAAGGCAGAGCAAACCCCAGCACCAATACTAGTCTTGCAACCAAAAATTATGTGATAAGCCTTGAGAAATCAGTAGAGTTTAGACAAGTAAGAGGGAGCAGGAATTCCAGAAACAGCTGACAAACCTGCAAGAGTGGAGACTGGGCCAGTTAGGTTTGGTGAGGGAGCACAGAGCCTGGCCTTGCCAGAGAAGGGGTTGCTTTGCAGAGTAGTGGGAAATAGATGTTATGCTCCTTAGCTGCTCTCCAGTGTAGTGATGTGGATGTATAGACACTGAGCTAAAGGTAAATAGATTAAATTGTACCAAGAGTGATGAAAATTACTGGCAGTGATAAAAATCAAGCTATCTCTCAGTGAGTTGCAGTACCAGCAGAGTTTGAGGCTGGGGAATGCTTCTGACTCCCACTGCCAGTGACTAAATGCATCTACCCAGACTGATGCTGTCATAGTAATGGAACCATACTGATTGGCTTCAGATTTTAGTCTATAAACTGGTTGGCAGATTGTAAGCGTGGTATTCATATCTCCATTTTGCATTCCAGAGGAGCCATTATGTCCTTGATAAGTGTTCAGTATAACTGTGCATTTTAATATGCATATATAAACACATATAAAGTGCAAGTTCTTTAAAATTTTAAAGGCTATTTGTCATTGAGGCTCTCTCATCCTTCCTTGGCCTTTTGCTAAACATTTTGTCTTTTCACTCCCATTCTAGTAGCCCTGTGTTCTCTGCCTGTGTTCAACAAACTCTAACTAAAAGTTCCTTTAAGCCATTAACACTTGGTGGGTAAAACTATAACAGGTGAAACTGAAAACATAAAGCATAGATCCAAGTGAATAACTTGCTGCTGGTGGAATTTCAGGTTGTAGAGGAAGTTTGGGTGAGACACCCTTGATTCAAGCAATATTCTATTCTGACCATGGAAAGATAGGTGCTTTCTGCCTATATGTATATCTGACCTACATAATAAAAATTATAAGAGATTTTTCTGACTTCTTGTTGTTCATTTGCTCAGTCATGACTGACTCTTTGTGACCACATGGACTGCAGCAAGCCAGGCTTCCCTGTCCTTCACTATCTCCTGGAGTTTGCTTGAGTTTATGTCTGTTGAATTGATGATGCCATCCAACCATCTCATCCTCTGTTTGCCCCCTTCTCCTCCTGCCCTCAATCCTTCCCAGCATCAGGGTCTTTTCCAGTGAGTCAGCTCTTTGCATCAGGTGGCCAAAGTGTTATAGCTTCAGCTTCAGCATGAATCCTTCCAGTGAATATTCAGGGTTGATTTCCTTTAGGATGGACTTGTTTCATCTCCTTGCTGTCCAAGGGACACTTTTGAGTTTTCTCCAGCACCACAGCTTGAAAGAATCAATTCTTTGGTGTTCAGCCTTCTTTATGGTCCAACTCTCACATCTATACATGACTACTGGAAAAACCAGCTATCATTTATCTCTACTAAAACTTACGTCCTCACAGGCAGGTGCTGTGTCTTATTCTTCTGTGTTTGCCTGGCTTATAATAGCACCTGGTACATATACATGCTTAATAATTATTTGTTGATGGAATGCTTTCATAATGCATCAGGGTCCCCAAAGCTATTTATTTCAAATTCCCCCTCTAGATCTGTCTTTTTAAATAAAATAACCTAATGGACTGTGAGTTAGTATCTCATTTATCTGCATATTCCATCCACACCCTTAGTATATCCCTCCCACCCTTGCAGAGTGTTCATTAATGTTTGTGAAGAAAGGAAGAAATAAATAACTTGATAATGAGAATAAGCCGTTGGCCCATGTTGAGTGTTGTCTTGGTATTCTGAGAAAAGTGGTCGACTGCTGAATATTAAGAATGTCAAGTAAGTAGCAGAGAGACATTTTTCCTGAAATAGTCAAATCAATCTCAAACAACTTTTTACTTCCTTCCTCTTAGATGCTGAATACGAAGTTTTGTTTGAGAAATAAACAGTTGTTCAACTGTTAAGTGTTACCATGGAAGGTGGTAACACTTTGATATGCTTTGCTGTTTGTAGACTTTTAATGCAATATCAATATATGAGGAATTGTGTAGATGGGGCACTTAGAATCAGGGTAAAGGGAGTGAGGAGACGTACTCTTAGGATGTAAGCGTCATTTGCTGTATCCCTGCTCAGGATCATTCCCAAAGTGTAGGAACAACTATGGGGAGAAAAGTTTATGACTCAGTTTGAATGAATAATTAGTACTGTATAAATCTGGGGGGCAAAAGGCTTATGCAGATGTTTAGTAAAATTTAAGAATGCGATGGTGTAATAAATTATTCTAGGATAAATTTTCTGCCTCTCTTCTCAAGACAGGTAAAAGTTCTCTTCTTTCTGTGTAAACCCTAGTATCCAATTCTGATTTAATATTCCCACTCTGTTTTTGTAATTAAAACATCATTTATACTGAGAATAATTAAGACAACTGTACATTTGATTTTAAAATCAGTTTTGAGTATTGTGCCTTGTCAAGCTACAAGAATGGTTCCTGCAGCTTTTACAACGTAGCATTAAGAAGCAGACAGTGACCGCAGGCACCTGAGTGGAAGGTTTGACAGTTTGATAAATTAGGAATGACACTTGCCAAAATGGCTGTCCTTCCTGCAGTCTGCCAGTGGAGCATTTGCGCACTGTTAATTGAATTGGCAATTTGTATAACAGTGCCTGCCCCTGAGCTTTTGTAACGCCGGATCTGCCATTTAAGTCTGATAATCCAGGACTTGGGAATAAGGACGAAAAGCTTCACATGATATTACTGCAGATTTAAAATGACAGTCGGGGACCTTGTTGCCAATTTCCCATTAAATGAGAAATAATTAACAATAGCAATAACAAAGTCTTATAAAGCTGGAAAGTTAAATTGACTTTTCAGCACTAGTATCGTACAAAATTGCTTCTAGTGTGATTATTGGATTGCCCTTTCAAGATTATATACCCTAAACAGTTTCATATGATGAACCAAAGATGGGACGTTTTGTAAGCTAATCTGTTTGATTGTTGTGAAAATCTCCTGATTATCTACAAGGATTGTATCATCATTAAGAATTTGCTTTATGATATAAAATTTCATAGAGACAGAGACCTTATGAAATAACAGAGATTCTTATTTCCTTAATTTTGCTAGTAATTTAATGAGAGCTGCAACAAAATGGTGAACTACAGTTAGATAATGTCAACTGTAAGTATTTATAGAGTATTATACGTAACTTTTTTGGATGTCCTCCTTTGATGCTTCTCAGAGTTTTAAGAACTCCTGAGTAATTTTTGGTGTGTGTTTGAACAATTTTTGGTGTGTATTTGGAACAATGGTTTAGAACAATACAGATTCCTGGCATGGAGTTCTTTTTAAAATTGCAAAAGATGTTAATTTTCTATGATTTTAAAACTCATGGAAGTTTATGTTTCACTGTTACTATCTGTTTCGTTCTCAAGTTCAGATCTTTTGGGGTGGTATTGAGTTAGTCATGTCAGCACAGATTAGAGTGGTTCTTACCTGATACCCTCTGAATGGCTATATCCAATGGGTACAGTCAGCATTTGCATTTAAATATTTTGACTGCCACCACCTTTGATCATAAACTGGTATGTTGACATTTGATAGGTAAGGAGTGGGCTCCAAAACAGCTAGAAGAGTTTTAGGAACCAAGTTGATAGCAAAAGATCATCCTTTTTCAAATTTTAGGTTATTTTTTATTATAGACTCTCATTTCACATGGGATATTCAGGATATTCAAGAATAGGATACAATCTTCTGTTTGTGTGTGTGTGTGTGTTTTTTTTTTAAACTGTGGTTAGAAAATAAGATAATCTTGCTCTGTTTTTTAAGCTTTTGCATTTTTTTGACCAGTTAGTGCATTTGATTGATTTAATTTAAGGCAGAATATAGGAATGGAAACCTCCAGATAGAGTGGGGAAAAGAACCTGTCAGCTTGATGGAGATCTGGGCATTTCTATGTAGAGGTTATATTTGAAGCCTGAAGCTGTGGTGACTGTCAGGGAAAAACACAGAGAGAAAGAGTGTTCTGAGCATTAACAACTTAAGCTTAGGAGGGGGGCAGAAGTCTATGAAGGAAACCATAAATATAGAAGAATAGAGGAGAGAACATGGGGCGGAATGAGGTGAAAATGAACTTTAAAATAAAAAGCACAGTATGTGGACTCATGGCACCTGGGTATTTTTAACGCCTCAGTGCTATACAATTTGGCAAGTCAGAAAGACTCCTGGGTTTCCATCTTTTCACTGAGAAATGGGGATAAATAAATGCCCGTTTTTACCTCATGAGGGTTTTTTGGTATGAAAATTATTTGGATTATTTTATGTGAAAACAGTTTGCAAATTATATGAAAATACAAGCTGTTAATACAAGTAGCAGTATAGTAGGAGCATAACTTAGAGAGAGAAGTGGTCAAAGCTTTAACAGCTGTGGAACTCTGAAAGAAAAGGAAGAGGAGGAATGCCTGGTGGATGATGGGGACATGTTCTTCTGAGTCACACGGAGAGTTTGATGTTCATACAGTGTTGAGGACTGATGCCGGGGTCTAGAGCTTACAGAGAGACCAAGCTTGTAAAGAAGTGCAGTAGCAGGTGTGTATGTCAAGGTGGTGGTGGAGCTGCCTGTTATCCCCAGAATGAGGAGGACGTGTGTGCAAAGGACTGATGAGTGTTACAAAACAGGAGAGTAACTTGGCATGAAAATTGCTGCATCGCCACACTTCACAATGTCTCTGAAATTGAAAACATATCTTGTAATTGATGTGTATGCTTACTATGATGATTTTTCTTTTTTTTCCCCAGGAGAACTGATAGTCAACTGATGACATATTTAAAAATTAATGACAGTTTAAGATTGTTGCAGTTTGGCCAAATGTTACTATGAACATAGCTAGCTGGTGGCCGACTTTGGCATGCTTAATCATTTTAAAATATTTGAAAGATTTCTGTACATGTCCTCATCCATTACTTGATTGATGATTTGTTGAATACAAATCATATTGAGTGCTTATGGTATATTAGCCACTTTACTGGGGCATTGTATACATAATGTCATTTAATTCTCAAAGTCAGACTAGGAATTCAGTTCAGTTCAGTTCAGTCGCTCAGTTGTGTCTGACTCTTTGCAACCCCATGAACCGCAGCATGCCAGGCCTGCCTGTCCTTCACCAACTGCCAGAGTGTACCCAAACCCATGTCCGTTGAGTCGGTGATGGCATCCAACCATCTCATCCTCTGTTGTCCCCTTCTCCTCCTGCTCTAAATCATTCCCAGCATCAGGGTCTTTTTAAATGAGTCAGCTCTTCACATCAGGTGGCCAAAGTATTGGAGTTTCAGCTTCAACATCAGTCTTTCCAATGAACACCCAGGACCGATCTCCTTTAGGATGGACTGGTTGGATCTCTTTGTAGTCCAAGGGACTCTCAAGAGTCTTCTCCAACACCTCAGTCCAAAAGCATCAATTCTACTGCACTTAGCTTTCTTTATAGTCCAACTCTCACATCCATACATGACTACTGGAAAAACCATAGCTTTGATTATATGGACCTTTGTTGACAAAGTAATGTCTCTGCTTTTCAATATGCTGTCTAGGTTGGTCATAACTTTCTTTCCAAGGAGTAAGCGTCTTTTAATTTCATGGCTGCAATCACCATCTGCAGTGATTTTGGGGCCCCCAAATATAAATCCAGCCACTGTTTCCACTGTTTCCCCATCTATTTGCCATGAAGTGATGGGACCTGATGCCATGATCTTCGTTTTCTGAATGTTGAGCTTTAAGCCAACTTTTTCCACTCTCCTCTTTCACTTCCATCAAGAGGCTCTTTAGTTCTTCTTCACTTTCTGCCGTAAGGGTGGTATCATCTGCATATCTGAGGTTATTGATATTTCTCCCAGCAATCTTGATTCCAGCTGTGCTTCTTCCAGCCCAGCATTTCTCATGATGTACTCTGCATAAGTTAAATAAGCAGGGTGACAATATGCAGCCTTGACGTACTCCTTCCCCTATTTGGAACCAGTCTGTTGTTCCATGTCCAGTTCTAACTGTTGNTTCTCCCAGCAATCTTGATTCCAGCTGTGCTTCTTCCAGCCCAGCATTTCTCATGATGTACTCTGCATAAGTTAAATAAGCAGGGTGACAATATGCAGCCTTGACGTACTCCTTCCCCTATTTGGAACCAGTCTGTTGTTCCATGTCCAGTTCTAACTGTTGCCTCCTGACCTGCATACAGGAATAGTGGGAAATAAAGGCAAAATTTTCAGTGCATTTCCAAAGGATACCACTCAGTGTTTTGTTCATATACTTAAGAGTAATCAGTTTAATTTTTTTGCCTGTTAGTTTGGTTTTATGTTGCCACCAACTTGGTAAAACCATCCTTGGAATTATAATAGATTTCTAATTTGTTCTTGGTTATCTTGTGTTTTCAAAATGTTCTACAATAATCTTTAACTAGAAATAATCATGGTAGATATTATTTTAATAGTTCAATTAACATAAAAGTTTATTTTAGAAAATTTAATGGAAGGAAACACTCTGAGTTTTAATGGTAATACTGAACTGTCATGTCAAGATGAAGAGTCTCGGATGAAATTAACTGAGTTGGGATCTTGAAGAACCTGGGTGAAGTTCTTATTTTTGAAGCTTCATCTATGATGATAGTTACTGCTCCTTTTTTATTTTTGGATGATGATGGTTTATTTTCTATTTTTAAAAACATTTTCTTATAGAGGTTACAAATACATATCTGCATATTCTTGTTATATATCCATCATTCTTTAAAAATACAGTTTCATTCATTAATTTTCCCTATAATTTTTCTCTGTTTATTTGTACTTACAAGACAAAGTATCTTTATTTTCTTTCTTTGCTTCTTCAGATTTTCTTAATTGTGCTTTTCCTGAATTCTTTGTATAAATACTCACTTTTTTACTTTTAAGTTGTGAGTTTCATGAAATTCATTTTTAAAGGTATACATTTCCCTCTTAAGTACTGTTTTAGCTGTGTCACACAAATTTTATTTTTTTTATTTATTTTTTTTTTTCTTTGTGTCACACAAATTTTAATATGGACTGTTTTCTACTTTATCCACTCAAAATCTCCTGAAATATCTGATTTTTATTTTAAACTCAAAGGGCTTTAGTAATGCCATTTAATTCTGAAACATGTAAGGATTTTAAACATCTTCTTGGCATTAATTATTTCATTATATGTTTGAACACTCAGGCAAATGATGCCTTCAAAACTCTTTAGGCTGATGAAGTGAAGTGAAGTTGCCCAGTCGTGTCTGACTCTTTGCCACCCCATAGACTGTAGCCTATCAGGCTCTTCCTTCCATGGGATTTTCCAGGCAAGAGTGGTGGAGTGGATTGCCGTTTCCTTCTCCAGGGGATCTTCCCAACCGGCAGACCCTTTACCGTCTGAGCCACCAGGGATAATGTTCTGCTCTTTGCTTTAAGGATTAGATACATTCCACAGATACTGCTATCTGTGTGACAAGATATGAGACACGCCCTGCTCATTAAGCTTTTATTCTAGAGTCGGGTGGAGGGAACAGGCAGTAAACTAGCAAATATGCTAACCACATGATTCAGGATAGTGCTGAGTACTGTGAAGAAATGAAGCAGAATGATTACTAGAGGTAATCATTGTATGGGTGTGTGTGCTACTGTTGATCGGTGAGCAAGGAAGGCCTCCCACAATTAAGATTTTGGCTGAGCCCTTGATACTCAGAAGGAACTGGCCACCGCGAGTCTGGAGACAAAGAAGTTCAGTGGAAGTGACAGGCACAGAATCTCTCAGGTAGGAACTAACTATGTCTCTTCTAGGAGTAGAATTTATAAAACAACACCCAGTGGGGCTTGGGTGTGTGAATTGGAAGGACAGACTCAGATGAGGTTGGTTAAACAGGCAGGGGCACAGTCGCGCGGGCCTTCTGGGGCTCGGTGTGAGTTGGATTCTAGTCTGTGTGTGATAGGAAATCACTGGATAGTTCTTAACAGAGAACACTATTAGTAGACCTTTTTCCTAAGCTTATCTTGAACATTAATATGAGAGGGTGTGTGTGTGAAACACTCAAAAGGATGTCTGGAACACATTAAGAGTTTAGGTTAGCACATGTTACTGATAGATGACAGTAAGCAATCTTCTGTCATTCTTCGCAAATGCTCTGGCACATACTAGGCAGTATGAATGTTTAGGTGACTAAATAAAAACCAAAGTGCATGGATATGCTCACTTCACCCTCACACCTTTATTGTTTTTAATTTTAAAGTTGTTGGTTCTTAAAAACACTTGTGTTCTCTAAATTGATGATCTCCAAATTCATTCTCGGGTACCTCGTGGGTGACCCTGGGCAAGTCACTCTTCAGAGCTGTCATGAGGATTAAATGAGATAATCTCAGCAGCAGGTGTAATGGTGGCATGTAATGTGCACTCAGCGGTGGCTCTCTTAATGATCTAATTATAGTTCAGTACACTCTGTTTAGGTTCATAATTCCTTCAATTTGTGATTTAATTACTTGGAAGGATAATTCCATTCACTGTATACTAAATATCTCAAAGTGTAAAATAAGACTAAAATCCCCTTTCATGTCTTCACAGAGACACTTTTATAGTTATTAGACATCTCATATTCCACAGGCCTTCTCAGAAGCAGACAAATAAATTGATAGTCACTTAACATTCAGTTTGGAGGGTCAGGGAGTCGAATTTTATGGAAAAGGTTATTCAAAGAGTCTGTTTTTCCTGAATTTATTTGTTTGTGAGGACAAAGAGAGGAGCTTGCAATTTATAATTTCTATTGAGCAATGACCTACATGTAAAGAGATATTTTACTTATTTATGAAGAATAATTAATTATTTGCTGGCGTGAAGGAGGAAAGCATTCTAATGAAGGCATACATTTTAAAGCTTGAGGTGGAGGAGAGGAAACAAAAGTTGCCAAAATTTAAACTATTTACAGTTTGATGATTTAGTATGAAAGAGATAAAACATTCCTCAAACTGGTATAGTACTAAGGGTAGCAGTGAGTTGAAATTTATAATAATGTTTTATATGCTGCATCGTAACTCTTGAAATTCAAGCTTGTAAATCAGGAATCATCTTATCAGGGTAAGATCTCATCAGTATCCAGACATTTTTAGGGCTATAAAGTTGTTCATAATTTATACATATGAATATAGTACATGTGCAAGCAAACTTCAACTCTCTGGAACTTAAAGGAGATTATTTTGGATAAAAGGGGGCCTATTCTTTAATCACCAAACTTTTTCTTTTTTATCTAAATTATCGTGGAAAGAATTTTTGTGTGGAAGATAATTTAGCCTTTTCTTTATGACTTAGGAGTATTATTATGTATGCATTTCATTACCATGAAAATAATATGGTTGATGTCCACAGGGACTTTTGGACTATGAGACCTGCTTTAACTGTATGCCAAATTGGCCTGTATTATAGTGCATTTTGAGAATTTTTTCCCCTGCTGTTTATCTCCCCCTTTTTCTGTTGATCCCTTACTTTCAGTCATAATTTTTCTCTACTGTTAGCATTTCTAGATCTCTCTTTTAATTTGCTGTTTCAGATATGGTTTTAGCTTGAACATCCGGGTTTGTTGGCATTATGTATAAGCCAAGCATGAATAGAATCTGATAAAAGACAACGGGGTCGTCTGTGAATAAAGTACCTGGATTCTGTGATAGCTTTTTTGATCTTTCAGAGGCATTTTCCAGGTTCCATCATCTCATTTGCATCTTGGATGAGTAAAATATCCTTACATAAGGCTCACAGTCACTTCCTGGAATAAACTGTCTTAGCTACATACATGTATGTGTGCTTGTATGTCACGTACAGTTCCCCAGCTATGAAATATACTTCTGTCTAGTTCTCTGCCCTACACTAATACGACCTCCAAAATAATGCTCTTCCTAATGATGTTTTTAGAGATTTGGAGAAAATACTATCACTTCTCTAATTTCCTTTGCAACTCTTGTTCCTGAAAATATTGTAGTCTATGCTTTGCACACTGAGTATGTAAATGTGATCTTTGAGAGTTCCACATAAAACTTTCAAGGAACAAGCCTTCCTCCCAAACTTTAAGTAATTAAAGCTTCTGAATTGTCCAGACTTTAAATTCACTAAAATTATTCTAGTAGTAAAGTTCCCAAACTGATTTTATTTATTTCTCTAAAAGTTCCTTAATGTGGTTTCGCTGCTTGGCTTGACCTCTTGACTAAAATAAGTTTACCAGCCTTTCACCAAAATGATGCTTATCTTTACAAAGATAAATATGGCCATATTTTTTTTTAAAAAATTCAGATTAAGAAAGTAGGTTACTGGGATTTATGAAGACTATTTTTCTTTTCAAATAATAGATCAGTATCATGGAATGCAGTTAGATACCTTGGAAAGCCATTAAATAGAAATACATCATGATTTTTAGGGGAAGAAAGGCAAGCACAGAGACACGAGGATACTGTTAAATTGTTCACCCATGTACCAAACTGACCATTTGGGGCCAAGGAAGCTGATTTTTATGTTTTAAAATTAATCCAACCTAGATTACCCATGTCGCATCCCCTTAACCACAGGCATGTGAATCTCAGGGTAGACAGCTGTTTGGATGTCCCACACTGGGACTGCTGCCCTCAACAAACGCTTCTGATTCTCCTACATGGTCACTTGGCAGCATCTATGTGCACCCATATGGCTGAATGGCATCGTGCCTGTTTACAAGTCGGTTGGATCATTTTCACTAGGACCCAGGTGCCAAGCAAACATAGAGTCACTCTGCCTACTGAACATGCATCTTCTTTCTCAGAAACAAAACACCTCTCCTTGGTAATGACCTCCAAGTTTAAGGCAATATAATTATTGGCATTTTATTGCCTTCACTACGTTTTGACAAGTTCCTTGTCTGTAAAGATAACAAAGGAAACAAGAATAATGATATCTCCTGTAATTACAAAGCAGACAGTGCCAAAAAAAAAAAAAAAAGTGGGCTGCCGTCTATGGGGTCACACAGAGTCGGGCATGACTGAAGTGACTTAGCAGCAGCAGCAGCAGTATTCTTGCCTGGAAAATTCCATGGACATAGGAGCCTGGCAGGCTACAGGCCACAGGATTGCAAAGAGTTGGACATGACCGAGTACACATGCGCACACAGAATAAACCACAACAATAATTCTTCAAATCTTGGACATAAAAGAGAGTCCTTGTTGTATTCATATACTACTTAAAAGAAATGTAATCGGTTTCTGTCTCCCAGATTTGTCTTCCACAGTTAAATTAATATGGTCAACATGCTGATTATGTTTTATTTCTCTTCTTTTGTTTTATTTTTCCTGTATGTATTAACATTAGTATGTGCTGTTGAGAGAAAATGGACACAGCATAAAAGTTTAATACTTATGCTGAAAGGCTGGAAGGCTCCTGGAAAAATGGATCCCCAGGCTCCCAGAAAGGCCAGAGGATCTTGCTTAATTTATATTTCAAATAATTAATTTTAAAGGAGAAGAAGTATAAACTTGATAATCAGCTAGTGGAGACACTGAAATACTGTCATGAAAACTGAGTAGACAGACCAGTTCCCTCTCCTACCTTAAATCCTGTGAACTGTTAAATGATTCTCCCAGAAGCTGTGTCACAAGGACAGATCTCCAAAGATACTGAGCCAATCAGCCATCATTTATTATTTACACGGAACAACACTGAGTTTGTGAAAAAAGCAACTCAGGACACAGTCACGTGGAATTGTAACAATGTTAATGCTGAAAGAACTATATTTCCAAGGTATTAAACAGCAGACACTCTACCTTTTTCCCTCCTAACAGAAGCTTAATGTATTCAGACAAAGGAGAGACCTTGAGCCCAGGAATGGTAGGCACTAATGCAGGTGATATAAACCAGTTGTCCTCATTTCATTTGCTTCCTCCCTCTTCTCTTCCCTCAACATTCAGTAGCCGCCTTTTTATAAAGGGTGAATCCCTGTGTTTTCTGAAGTACTTAACTGTATGAATTATAACTTGATGTGTCCTTTACATTTTTACTAGGAATGTTGTTGTTTTTATTAGCTTTTGAGTGGTTTATCCCATACTCATTCCTTATTTCACATGATTTTGCAGAGAGCAAGTTTGTTCAGGAACTTGTATGTTCTGTTATAGTAGAAAACACTGCAAGAAGAACCCCTGCCATAAAAAAAGAACCCCCGCAAAGACAACTGTGTTACTGCAACTTGAGCTAGTTACTTAAGTGTGCTGAGACTATTTGCTCTTCTGAAAAACAGGAATAATACTTGTACCTGTCTGGCAGAATAAAATTATTGTTTGGAATGAGTGAGAGAGTAAATGTAAAATTCTTCGCATGGTATGGGTACATAAAACGTGTTCAGCAAATTTACCAAGTTTTACTGTTATTATTCATATTTTTCTCCATTGATCATCTCATATGTGGCTTGACCTATGATTCTCACTTTATCAGCTCTCATTCAGACATCCTACTACTTGTGGACATTCCTCTTAAGGTATGGGGCCCAGGTCATTAATATTGGACCTGTGTCTACAGGAACAGGGACCTACTCTCCCAGTGCTGTCCTCAATGATTTCAGGAGGAAATTTGTTTCTTTGTTTTCCCAATACTTCTTCATGATGACAAGATTAAATTGATGTCTCTATCAACCATTTACTCAAAATTCAGGTTTCCCCATCTCATATTTACATAATGGAGAAAATCAATGGAAAGCTGAATGCTTAACCCACTAAATTTCATCTTGTCAGAGTCAGCCATCAATTCAGTTGCTGAGATTTGACCTGAACTTTTTAAAATTTAAATTAATTAATTTATTTTAACTGGAGGCTAATTACTTTGCAATACTGAGGTTGTTTCTGGCATACATTGACATGAATCAACCACGGGTGTACATGTGTCCCCCACGTCCTGAATCCCCGCTCCCACCTCCCTCCACATCCCACCCCTCTGGGTTGTTCCAGTGCACTGGCTTTGAGTGCCTTGTTCAGGCATCAGACTTGGACTGGTGATCTGTTTCACCTATGGCAATATACATGTTTCAGTGCTATTTCCTCAAATCATCCCACCCTCACCCTCTCCCACAGAGTCCAAAAATCTGTTCTTTACATCTGTGTCTCTTTTGCTGTCTCGTAGATAGGTTTATCGTTACTCTTTCTAAATTCTGTATATATGCGTTAGTATACTGTATTGGTGTTTTTCTTTCTGGCTTACTTCACTCTGTATAACAGGCTCCAGTTTCGTCCACCTCATTAGAACGGACTCAAATGCATTCTACTTAATAGCTGTGTAATATTCCATTGTGTATATGTGACACAACTTTCGTATCCATTCATCTGCCAATGGACATCTAGGTTGCTTCCATGTCCTCAGTCAGTCAGTCAGTCAGTTCAGTCGCTCAGTCGTGTCCGACTCTTTGCGACCCCATGAATCGCAGCACGCCAGGCCTCCCTATCCATCACCATCTCCCGGAGTTCACTCAGACTCACGTCCATCGAGTCTGTGATGCCATCCAGCCATCTCATCCTCGGTCGTCCCCTTCTCCTCCTGCCCCCAATCCCTCCCAGCATCAGAGTCTTTTCCAATGAGTCAACTCTTCGTATGAGGTGGCCAAAGTACTGGAGTTTCAGCTTTAGCATCATTCCTTCCAAAGAATTCCCAGGGCTGATCTCCTTCAGAATGGACTGGTTGGATCTCCTTGCAGTCCAAGGGACTCTCAAGAGTCTTCTCCAACACCACAGTTCAAAAGCATCAATTCTTCGGCGCTCAGCTTTCTTCACAGTCCAACTTTCACATCCATACATGACCACAGGAAAAACCATAGCCTTGACTAGG
>SJYX01019546.1:0-72637 GCA_006410675.1 Oreotragus oreotragus
CAAGTTAAAATAATGATTAATAGTAATGATATAAAGCCACCTGAAGAGAAAGAAATCAGAGTCATAAACATGCTACAGCCTGTGATACATATATAAAAGAGATGCATTTTCTTGCCAGTTGAAACTCAGTTGTGAGACTTAAGAGAGGTCAGTTCAACTTAAAACAACAAAACCAACAAGCATGCAACGTTAACACTGAACTCTAGGTTAGTGGCCAAAAAGAGAACTCTCATAAGTTAATGTGTCAGTACCAACAATTTTTAGAATTTGTCTAACAAAGACCTGCACGAGTGGTATGTTTTAGTGAGGAAAGTATTTTTTTCATTTTAGAGAAGAGCAATGACAATAACAACAATTACAGAACATTCGCCAAAATCAAGTTGCATCTCTTCAGACCAAAAGCAACACAGAAATGAGAATTACAACCTGATCCTCAAGGTATAGTTCTTGTTAGATGCTGTATAACAGCAACTCAAGCCCAATCAGTACATCAACTGAAAAAAAGACTCAATTATATAGACAGTTGATAAAACAGGAAAAATAAGAAACAAGCTACTGGTAGCACTATAATAACATATGAAGTGCAATATAAATATTTTAAAGCACAAATTACTATAAAAAGTGATGACTTAATATCTCAAGTTATTAGGGGCCCACTTCTGTATAATTAAAAGCTGCTGTTGCAAGCCTCTATGATAAATGCAATCAAAAAATCTATGTAAGATTTCTTCTACCAAGTGGCTTCTAAG
Source organism: Oreotragus oreotragus (assembly GCA_006410675.1). NCBI lineage: Eukaryota > Metazoa > Chordata > Mammalia > Artiodactyla > Bovidae > Oreotragus > Oreotragus oreotragus. Next base: position 750 of record SJYX01019546.1, read on the forward strand.
TTTACTTTAATCATGAGAAACACAAGCTTTTATAATAATGTATTCCAACAATCAGTTATCCTTCTTTCCAATTGGCTGATCACACAAATTAGGGAATAAAAGAGCATGTTTGCTACTGGCTGATTGTTGCAACACAAAAATGCATACATGAAATAGTTAAACACAGCACACAGTATTACACCAAAGTGTTTTTCTCATTTCAAGTTTATTAAAACTTTAGCAGTACAAATTATCCAGGCTGCAGATTATCAAAAGATCAACTCAATAAAGTCCACATTGGAAAAAAAAAGACAACCCCAAAACAATGAAAAGAAAAAAACAACATAAAGAAGATCATCAGCAAAGTCTCTAAAACTTAAAATCTGAGACAGAATGGAAATAAGTTTATATAACTCACTCATCCACTTTTGTCTTCATCTGTTCCAGGGCTTGATTCATGATCAAATTTTTTATTTTTATCATGTGCGTGGTCATTTTCTTGACCCTTTGATTTTTGGTTTTCTTTTTCCACTGAAGATCTGGTCTTCTCATCCTCCTTATTTTTCAAAGTGGAGAACTTTAATTCATTGTCCTGACTACTTTGTTTCACTTTTGAGAATGGACTTTGATCTCTATCTGCCTTTTTTTCCCTGTTACTATTTGAACTACTATGATCACGATTTTTAGAGTACATTCTCTTCTCACCCTCAGAATTCTCTTTTCTGTGTGAACGTCTACCTTCTTGGTTTCTGTACTTTTCCCTGTTTCTGCTTTGACTGTCTTCTCTCTCCGAGCTCCGTGAGTCTCTCCTCCTCCTCCTCCTCTCCTTGCTCCTTGACCTTCCTGGCGTCGCTCTCCTCTCTCGGCTGCGTGACCGGCCTCTTCTCCTGCACTCCTGCTCTCTGTGTCTGTGATGCTCCTTGCTTCTGCTGCGGCCTCGGCCATGGCTTCTGGAGCGCACTCTTCCGCTCCTGTCCCTACTTCTGCTTCGTTCCTTTGTCCTGCTGTTGTAACTGTGTTTGCTTTTAGTGATGTCACGTTCTCTACTCCTGGACTGTGCACGTCTGTCTTTGTCCTTACTTTTATTATGATCATGCTCATTGTTTTTGGATTCTAACTGTTTAGACTTCTCTTTACTTCTACTCCTTTCCTGATCTTTTCCTTTAGAATCAGGTTTTTCTTTTTCTTTGACATTCTCATGATCCCTTTCTTTACTCCTTGACTTCATCCTCTTTTCTTCATGTCTATTATGCTTTGTGTCTCTTTCCTTACTTTTGGATTTCTCTTTGCTCTTACTCCTACTTTTTGATTTGGCCCTTTTCTTTACCTTGTTCTTATATTTATCATCTTTTTCTGAATTTCTTCTGATTTCTCTTTCTTTGCTGTTAGATTTATGGTCTTTAACTTTCTTTTCCTTTTCACTTTTCCTGTTTGGACTCTCAGACACATGCCTATGATCAGTTATTTTTTTCTCTTTTACTCTAACTGGGCTTCTTTGATTTTCTTTTATTTCATTTAACTCACTCCTAAAAAATGAAGAAAAAAAGTTTTTGGGAGACTTTATTAGCTGAAATGATATTCTATTTCCCTTAAGATTTTCAGAAACAACTGAAATGACTCTAAATCAAATAATTTAAAACAGTTTAAAAAAACTTATTACCACATTTGTAGTAAGAGTTAAGTCTTACTTATCCCCTTTAATCCATCTTTCACCACTTGACACTCTCATTCTTTGAGCTCTCTGCATCTCCTGCCTCCAATGTGGAGGAGTCTCACTACGTCTGAAACGATCCCTTGATCTGGATCTAGAAGGAGTTCGATAACGCTTTAAAAAAATAGAGGGGAAAAAAATTAACATATAAAAACATGAAAGTATTACAACAGTTGCTAAAGTGTATGTACTTTTAGGTTTCAAAAAATGTCTGATATTTCCATGCCCTCTAAAATAACTAAACTCTCCCAATTTTCAGGTACGAAATCAATGAGGCATGACATGGTTTGATATGTTTCCACTGCTAATGAAATGTGTGCTTATATATTCTTGTTTTAAATAATTCTTGGGTTTAAGTTCTAAAAGAGTAAACATTGACAGCTATAACCCACATCAACAAAAGCTCTTTTAATCTTCCATCATTTTTAAGAGTGTAAAGAGGTCCTAAGACAAAAAAGTTTAAGAACTGCCATAAGACCAGTTAGGGAGCCATTTATAGTTCAGAGAATATATAATGGTGAATTGAACTAAGATGGTAGGAGTGGAACTTGAGAGAAACAGATGGATTTCAGCATATCTGAGAGGTTGAGCTAACAGGATTTGGCGACAGATAAGTTATAAATGGTAGAAAAGAAAGGTGAGAAATAAAATGAATCTTGGGCTTCAGGTTTAAGTAACTGCACAAGTGGAGGTGTTGACCACTGAGACCAGGAACCGAAAGGAGGGTCTGGCCTGAAGAAGAAGAGTGCTTTTGCTCAATACTGTAAATGCCAAGTCTGAAGTGTCCACTAGGCACCTAAATGGTCATCAAATAAGGCTCGGGTACCATAAAAGCAGACGAAAAACTGAGTCTTCAGTGCACAGGTACCCAGTGAAATTACGAGACTGATGAGATTGCCCAAGAAGCAAATACAGAGTGAGAAAGTTAGCACTCTAAGGTACTACAGTATTTAAAGATCAGGCAGAGGAGTATGAACTGGCATTGGAAATTTAAGATAGACTAGCCAGAGACAGCAAGAAAAGACAATGGAAGTAAAGGAGAAAGAGTATTACAAGGAGGGAGATTAACAAAGACAAAGCCTGAAGGATCCACTGGATTTTGTGACATGGAACTGACCCTAAAGCAAGTGCTGTTTTCAGGAGAATAGCAGAAGACAACCTGAAATGACTAAGGAACAAGTAGGAAGTGAAGAAATAATATACTAAGTATAGCCTTGTTTGTTAAAAGGTTGCAAACACAAGAAGATACTTAAATTCTGAAGAGGAGAATCCAGTGAAGAAAAAGGGTATGAAATGTAAGAATAGGATTAATTTTTAATAAGAGTAGACACACAGTGGTCAGGAAGTAACAAAGAGGCACAAGGAAAACCTCCATCTCATTTTATACCATGTATATGTAAAATCCATTAACATCTCATGGACTTTCAGCATAGAAGAACCAACACAAAGAAGTACTATAGAAAGAGAACATACAATTCAATATGCACATCTACTCTAAATTTTAACTACTTATATGAAAAAAAAAATCAAACACTCCAAGACTTAAGATAAATGCAATATTATCAGGATTTCTGGGAAAATAATCACCTACCCTTGGTCCTCTTCCTTTAATTTTCCTGCCAGACCTAGTAACTAAAAGTCGTCTCTGGTATGAAGGAGGCTGGGAGTTAGGTAGATTACTAGAAGGAAGCAAAGGGAAAATTAAAACACATTACATAATAAAAATAAATCTGGAGAACATCGCTCTATTAATCTAAACTAATAAACTTAAAATAGTGGTTCTCAACGAGGAATATTATCAGTTTTAGTAGGTATTTGGAAAAGTAGGGGAGCATTTTAACAACTGTCAATGATGAGAGGGTGCTACTGGTACTGAGTGACCACAAGTCAGGAATGCTAGAATCCTGTAATGCATGAGGATGAACAACTATTCTGTTCCCAAATGCCAACTGTGTTTTGTTGAGACATACTGTTACATAATATTTACGAAGATAAAGTCAACTTGATAGTGCTAAGGAACATGAGAAGACTTGGAACAGGCTGTATGCTGTTACGAGAACAATTTTAAAGCTATCTGATTCTAAAGTACCTCATTATTCACTGGTGATAAAACTATGGATAAGTGCAACTGATGTGAATTAAATAGAGATAACTTGGTCTGAATTAGAAAGATATTTAATATCATGCTTTATATAAAAAAGGGAAACTACTTATTTTCAAATAATAATATGAATATTAGCACTAACAACATTTATGTATGCTATATTTGAAAATGCATTTTAAGGTAGTTCAGATATTTTCTCCTTAATGTTTATTTCCTTAGAAGCATCCTTTCCTAACAGTTGAGTAAACTCAATTCAATCCATGAAAATTAACACAATTCAAGTAACCAAGATTTATTTTTATATTTTTACTGTATTGTGAAAGTACAGGGTGAATGGGGCAGGTTTTTATCACTTTTAGGTTACTTCTGATCAAAAATAAGAGAAAGATATCTATCTTTTTTCCCTATTTTTGGACATAATTATTAAAATGGTACATAAAGACCCAACAGAACTACTAATAATGTGAATTATGTAGAAACATTTTCAAGTACTTGAATATACTATCAATTTTCAATACCACAATATTGTAAACCAGGCAAGGAAAACAGCATTTTCTCCCACCAGACAAACTGAAACATAAAGGTTCTTACTTACTTCCTTAAAAATTTAAGGTATATAAGTAACAGAGTAAAACATTTGTCTTACATGGAATTTGTCTGTAATGCCACTTAACATACCTTTTTGTCATTTGTAGTGTTTTAAAAAGTTACTTTTAAAAAATCTGTCTAAATTAAGTCAATTTATCTTTTCAGCTGTGTGACTGGCAAAAAGGAGCTTTGCTAACACTATCCAATTAAAAAATTTCAATCTTAGGACAAGGTCACCAATTAAATCTTATCTAAAATTTTAAAAACTGTTGCTTTTTTTTTTTAAAGAAAGGGTCTGTGGTGGAGAATGAAGGGGTCTTTGTAAAATAAACATATTGACATACCATTCTCTCTCTCTCTCTCTCTCCCTGTTCTTCCTTTCCTTTTCATCAGCTTTAGGAGGACTTTTTCTCATTAGGAATCTGTTTTCAGGTATTGGAGGGATTTCTTCTGGACGGACAGTAGACTGGGGTTGTGCTTCAAGATTTTCAGCCTCACTTTCACTAGATGCACTTAAAAGAAACACACAAACAAGTTCCATTTGGTTATTATGTACCCACCTCAATTTTCCAATTGTTGGGTCTTTCTTTCCTTTGTAAATATTCTATCTATCAATCATCTGGTCCCTCACTGCTGACCAAAAATGCAGTTACATGGGGAAAATACTCGTTCCTCTGACAAACCAACCTAAAACCAAAACCAAATCTATCTATTATCACATTCTCAAAAAATACTTTCCTTTAAAATGGAACCAAAATATTCCATATGCACTGCAGTGATAAATTTAAAATACTTTAAAATACAGGCAAAGAAACTGCTTTAGAGGCAACAGGCTTATGAAGATGAGCTTTAGTACAAAGACAGAATTCAGATACAACAGAAAAGAAAGTAAATATGCTGACATAATCTGCTTTATGCTATCATAGGAGAAAAAAAGTAAAATACTCATTGGTTTCCTACAATTCTTACTAATTTTAAATTCCTTCCATAAAATACAGACATATCTAATCAAAAAAGTCATTGAGTTCAGACAAAATGAACTGAAAGATTTTGCTGTAAATTGAAATGCATCCAAATTTAATCTACAGACTGCAGAATATCAGACTGGTCTTATATGTCATGCTACGAAGTATTTCTATTTTTTAATTGATTCAATATCCCAAAAGGTTTATATATAAACAGAAGGTAATTAGAATACAAAGCCAGTACTGTAAAAAGTAAGACCTTTTCTTGCTTTTCTTTCGCTTCTTCTTCTCTTTCTTGTGTTTACGAGAATTCTTCCGATGTTTCTTCTTTCTTTTTTTTGATTTCTCTTCAGAAGCACTTTCAGAATCCGAAGAATCAGAGGAGGACTGAGAATCGCTTGAGCTATCTGAGTCACTGGATGATGATGAGGAGGAGGAAGATGATTTATGCCTTTTCTTTTCTTCTTTCTTAGCTTCAATAAAAAGCAAAATGCTTCAGTCAACACTTTTTAGACAGACTTTGTAAGAGGAAATTTAGATTTTTTTGGGCAGATTCTCCAAGTCCAGTATTTAACACTTAGTTCATCCAGCTATTTGAACTGAACAGTACAGGAAAGGAGTTAAGACTCAAGATTAGAATCCAGACCTTCAGATTCATGGGATTCCCAGATGGCTCAGTGATAAAGAACCCACCTGTCAATGTAGGAGACGTCAGAGACAGGGGTTCGATCCCTGGGTCAGGAAGAGCCCCTGGAGAAGGAAATGGCAACCCACTCCAGTATTCTTGCCAGGAAAATCCCATGGACAGAGGAGCCTGGTGAGCTACAGTCCATGGGGTCACACAGAGTCAGGCATCACTGAAAACGCACATGTGCACACGCACACACCCACTAGATTCATGGGTCTGAGTTATATCTATATCTAAAGAATTCTGGGAAAGTTAACAGGTAAAAACGCTAACCTAAGTCAATTTCAGGAATCAGTTGAATAACATTTTTTTAAAGCACAGAACACTCAAGAATCACAGATTCTAATATTTTTATAGTTTTCAACTTTTTCTCTTATTATCAATATTGGAAGCAGAACTGCAGGCGAAAAGTAATAGGAAAAACACTTTGCATGAATGTGGAAAGGTAAGAAACACGGTTCCATTGGAATGGGCTTATTCAATGCCTAAGCACCCCTCTAATGAATTAGAGCCTGTGCTCACCACCAAGAGAAGCCCCCACATGCTGTATTATATACAGAAAGTTCAATAAAGACCCAGGGAAGCCCCCTAAAAAGTTAGCTTCAAATTGAAATTTTATTTTGGGTTAAAGAAAGTTTTAATTTTTAAAAGGGGTCACCAAACTCAAATGATTTAAGGACTAGGAAACTAACACAAATAAGTGAAGTTAATCAGGAATTGGGGAAAAACATGACAGACTGGATAGAGCCTGGCCCACCTAAAAGTATTCTAATTTAAACCATGGTGGACTTAAAGAAGTGAATTCAACTATCCAATTAAAACAGGGGCAGGGGGGGTTTCTCCGATGATCCAATGGTTGAGAATACTTCTGCCAAAGCAGGGGACATGGGTTTGATCCCTACTCTGGGAAGATCCTACATGCAACGTGGCAACTAAGTCCGTGGGCCGCAACTTCTGAGCCAGCACTTCAGGGCCCATCAGTCGCAACTACTGAGCATGTGTGCTGCAACTACTGATCTCCATGTGCCGAGAGCTTGTGTGCCGCAACAAGAGAAGCCACCAGGACGATAATCCTGCGCACCACGACAGGGGAGCCCCACCCACAACGAGAGAAAGTCCTTGCGCAGCAATGAACACTCACACAGCCAAAAGAAAACGAAACAGCATCGGATCAATTTTCTAGGTCTAACTACAGAGTTATATGAAACAGAAGCACAGAAGGAACACATTACATAATACAATGCAAGTAGTAAAATGCAGTGTGTGCGATAATAGGAAAGAAACCCTACAGGTAAAGTGACCTAGCTTGTTCAACAAATAAATCTCAAGAAAAAATGAAAAGAAATGGTGGGATAATCTATGAAAAGCAAACCAAAAAATTACAAGACCAATCCAAATGCTTGAACCTGATTTGGATTCAAACTCAAAAATCAAAAAAATTAAAATTTATAAACTTAGAAATGTGAACACTGTGAAGATTTTTTACATTTAGGAATATATGTGTATATGCCTGTATATGCTTATGGTATGGTTACTTTTTTTAGAAGAGTCACCTTTTAGAGACAAATAGTGAAAAACTTATCAATAAAAACATTATGCTTAGAATTTGTTCCAAACAGGAAATGGAAAAGTGGCCCAGGATACAAAACATGTGATTGGTCAAAAATTAATTGGTAAAGCTGGGTAATGAACATGGTGGTTTGATATACTATTTCAACCACTCTAGTAAATGTTAATATTTTCCATAATTTAAAAAATCAAAGAGGACAAAAAAAATCTATCTTTGGGACTGACTATTGGCTGTCTGTTTACTGACCTTAACTGAAAGGGTTCACAGTTGGTTTGTAACCTGTGTTCCCCTCTCAGGAACACCTGAGGATTTGGCACTGGACCAAATGATTCTTGAAACTTTAAAAAAAAATGAATTTAGTGGCTTAAAAATAACTATTTATTACTTCTCACAAATCTAAAGGTCAGCTGAGTGGGTTTGCTCAACAGGGCTGAGACCTACTGATTTCCTGTGGCTGTTGTTTTTGCCATTTTGTGTGGCATGTGGGATCTTAGTTCCCTGCAGGATCAAAGCCACACTCCCTGCAGTGGGAGCATGCAGTCTTAACCACTGGACCACCGGGGAAGTTCTGGGGCTCTGCTGATCTTGCTGGGGATTCTTGAAACTCTTACCGCAGAATTTATAGGAGTGTAATGATTTGTAGAGATAAGTGAGAATCTGGCTAAGTTACTGTATACTTGACCAAGGGTTTGTGATTCACCATCAAGATTTAGTAATGATGAGATGCTGCTGCACTGGAGAATGGCAACTCTATAGACATAAATGCTGAAGGGATACCAGGGGTAAAAGCTTCATTAAACTAAGGTAGTCTTTTCTCACCCAATCATGCTTCTCAGGACCATGAACCTATTAATATTAAGCATGAGATGCCCGGGACATATGCAAGCTCTGCCTAGAACCAGAGATCTCCACTATGACACTGCTGTTCAAGCTGTACTGTTTCTTGTCCTGTATCCTTTCATAATGATCAATAAACTTACTGCTGAGTGAAGCCTATCTTGTCTCATGAATCCAACTGTTAATCTCATCTCAAGAGCACTGTTGCTGGTGAGGCAGAGTGGGTATGTGAACTGAAAAACCTACCTGTATATACTAAAAACCTGAGGTATGGGGATTAGGAGGGAGAATAAACGTTAAAGAAACCCAAGGAAGCAAATAAATTCATAATGAATATGAGAAACTCTAAATAAAAATTATCTGGGACTATATAATATGCAGGCAAAATAAAAATATTTCACATAAGCAGAGAAGGGGCTTCCCTGGTGCTCAGTGGTAAGGAACTTGCCTGTCAATGCAGGAGACATGGGTTCAATCTCTGGGTCAGGAGGATCCCCAGGAGAAGGCAATGGCAACCCACTACAGTATTCTTGCCTGGGAAATCTCAATGGACAGAGAAGCCTGGCAGGCGAAAGTCCATGGGGTCGCAAAAAGCGGAACACAACTTAGTGACTCAGCAACAACAAGCACAGAATACAGCTGTAAAAATTACCTGACAAAACACAGTCATGCTTTACCCCGATTAACAAAGCTTTACTCACCAGCTCCAGTTCATATTTATTTTACATTGTGATTCTTTCCAGAGTAATACACTGCAGTTGGTTTCTTAAAAAGCAAGCCCAGTCTCCCTATTACATGTATTGAGAATGCAAGTGTTAGCTGCTCACTCGCATCCATCTCTTTGTGACCCCATGGACTATAGCCTGCCAGTCTCCTCTGTCCATAGAGTTCTCCAGGCAAGAATACTGGAGTGGATTGCCAACCCCTTCTCTAGGGGATCTTCCCGACCCAAACCTTGATCTCCTGCATTGCAGGCAGATTCTTTACTGTCTGAACCACCAGGAAAGCCCTCTAAATGTATTGAATAGATTTAAGAAACCATTATTTAGTTTTCACATCACTTTTCATGTAAGCATTTGAGAGAAGCAAAATATCACAACAGTACAGAAGATCAGGAGATTCATAACTATTTTTAGGGCAAAATAATCTGCCTGAGACAGGGACAGAAATGAGGAAAGGCTTTTCAATGACTATTGTTTTATGCTTTCTAAATTTTGAACAAAATGTATTAACTTTTAAAATTGAAGAAAATTTAAAACTCTCAAGTCTGATAACAGTTGTCACCACATTCTCCAAAAAATCCCAAAACCGACTGTCTAACCACTTAAATAAAATCTATTTCAAAGCATCATTTATAAGCATGTAACTATCCTTAAAATAAAATGAAATAGTACTGAAAGCAAAACACAATGCAAGTTAAGAATCATTAACTGGATAAATGGATTTAATGGATAAAAAGGAATTACAAAGAGCAACACTTTTAAAGTCTTGGTAGGGTGTGGTATATAATATTACCAGATACTGACTTTACTAGTACTATGTTAAGGTGAAAAGACAAGTTTCCAGAACATTTTACTTATAAAAATGTAAGGTAAGGAAATGCTGCTTTACTAGTTTTTTGAGAGCTATAAATTTTATACCAATTAATTTCACATGAAACTTTTATATTGAAGAAAATTTCCAGGCCATCATCAAAATAACGTTTGAAGTAAAGAATGCAATTATACCTAACAGAACCCTCTTTTCATTTCAAAATTACTGGGTCTCCCCTCTAAACAGTTTCTAAGTTTAATAGCCCACTATTTTCCATGAAAAGTGCCATCACCATGGCTCTTAATTCCAGAGTAAGGACACTGAAATGGGGTCCTGTCACCATACAACTGAGTCTCTGATCTCTTCCACTGTTTGCTAAGAACAAGGGTTACCAGCTGCTTCCTCTACTGCGCTCCTCTTTTTGTGTTGCCAGGTAATCTGTTTTCTATCACATATATGCAAGATTGCTGCTCCTCTAACTGTTCACTGCCATTTGCCGTAACTCAGCACTTGTGTTTCTGTGTGGTCTGTAATATACCACTGGTCCCATCTCATGCTGCATGGTAAAGGTGTACAGATATCTCTGTAACTGCAGTGAACTCTGAAGAGAACAGCATGATCTGAGATCATGGTAACTTCTGAAAAACCAGCAAGTGTTCTTATCAAAGCAGTGGTCTGTGTTCTATCCTCCACTGCCTGCCCCTTGATAGCCTCTACACGGACGCAGTTTTGGTTAGTCTCCAGTGTTCCCCCTCTGCACCTGTTGGAAGGACGTTCCCCTTGACTCTGAATCTTCTCAGGCACATTCAAATAGCCAGAAAAAGTAGAATTTCCAATCTCACAACAGCAAAGGGACAAAGGCACAAGATGATTGCCCAGACTCACCAAGACCACATATAGGTGGGCCCAGACAGTCAGATTTCTTCAGAAGTCTTTTTCTTTTCTTTAAGGAAGTTAGAAAAAGAAAAGAAAAAAAATTCTGTATTTATTTATTTTTAATTGGGGTGTGTATCCCTCAAACAAGGTTTTGAATATGACGACAATGAACACCATTGTGCTACCCAAAGCTTTTTGACTATTTCCAATTTAAGACTGTAAGAAGGCCATCAAACATAAACTGGATGTTAAGATATAGCTATGCCTAAAAACAAAAAATCATACATATGCATGACAAAATTCATTCTGACCAGTGTTCTGAATGATAACTGAAGGACTGTAGGGTAATAGGTGCCAAACTGTGATCCTTCCATAGTGTGATCCAGAACAAAGCAGGCATGGACAGTACGCCTGAAACAAACCTGAACTTTTCAATAACTCCTGCGAAGACACTAACAAAGGGACAAATTTTCCTCAACTGATGAAACTGATAAGGGCAAGATATACTCCCTGATGTTCAAGCTGGTTTTAGAACAGGCAGAGGAACCAGAGATCAAATTGCCAACATCTGCTGGATCATGGAAAAAGCAAGAGAGTTCCAGAAAAACATCTATTTCTGCTTTATTGACTATGCCAAAGCCTTTGACTGTGTGGATCACAATCAACTGTGGAAAATTCTGAAAGAGATGGGAATACCAGACCACCTAACCTGCCTCTTGAGAAATCTGTATGCAGGTCAGGAAGCAACAGTTAGAACTGGACATGGAACAACAGACTGGTTCCAAATAGGAAAAGGAGTACATCAAGGCTGTATATTGTCTCCCTGCTTATTTAACTTATATGCAGAGTGCATCATGAGAAACGCTGGAATGGAAGAAACACAAGCTGGAATCAAGATTGCCGGGAGAAATATCAATAACCTCAGATATGCTGATGACACCACCCTTATGGCAGAAAGTGAGGAGGAGATAAAAAGCCTCTTGATGAAAGTGAAGGAGGAGAGCGAAAAAGTTGGCTTAAAGCTCAACATTCAGAAAACGAAGATCATGGCATCCGGTCCCATCACTTCATGGGAAATAGATGGGGAAACAGTGGAAACAGTGTCAGACTTTATTTTTTTGGGCTCCAAAATCACTGCAGATGGTGACTGCAGCCATGAAATTAAAAGACGCTTACTCCTTGGAAGAAAAGTTATGACCAACCTGGATAGTATATTCAAAAGCAGAGACATTACTTTGCCGACTAAGGTCCGCCTAGTCAAGGCTATGGTTTTTCCTGTGGTCATGTATGGATGTGAAAGTTGGACTGTGAAGAAAGCTGAGTAAACAGTGTCAGACTTTATTTTTCTGGGCTACAAAATCACTGCAGATGGTGACTGCAGCCATGAAATTAAAAGACGCTTACTCCTTGGAAGAAAAGTTATGACCAACCTAGACAGCATATTCAAAAGCAGAGACATTACTTTGTCGACTAAGGTCCATCTAGTCAAGACTATGGTTTTTCTTGCGGTCATGTATGGATGTGAGAGTTGGACTGTGAAGAAAGCTGAGCACTGAAGAATTGATACTTTTGGACTCTGGTGTTGGAGAAGACTCTTGAGAGTCCCTTGGACGGCAAGGAGATCCAACCAGTTCATTCTGAAGGAGATCAGCCCTGGGATTTCTTTGGAAGGAATGATGCTAAAGCTGAAACTCAAGTACTTTGGCCACCTCATGAGAAGAGTTGACTCATTGGAAAAGACTCTGATGCTGGGAGGGATTGGGGGCAGGAGGAGAAGGGGAAAACAGAGGATGAGATGGCTGGATGGCATCACTGACTTGATGGACGTGAGTTTGAGTGAACTCCGGGAGATGGTGATGAACAGGGAGCCCTGGCGAGCTGCGATTCATGGGGTCACAAAGAGTCGGACATGACTGAGTGACTGAACTGAACTGAACTAAAAGTGAAATAAATTTATGTCTTATGTAAGACTCTGTTACTTTGGATTTCAGTCACTAATAGTTAAAAATATTCAAACAAAACAACTTAGTGAGAAATTGTGCCATTTTAATTACATCCAAGGTCATCCACAGAACCAGCTAGCCAATTAAAGTGCTATTTCCTATTGCATAACTCAAAGGCCTTTGTAGCCACTATTCAGCCCATATACACAAAGTGTTATATATGTCAAGGAAAAGTTCAGTTCAAGCAAAGAGATGAGGACATGCATGCCCAATATCTCAGTCCTGACAAAGGACTGCTATTGTCTTCTATCCAAATGTATGTATATATATATGGATACAGATAGAAGACAATAGCAATCCTTTGTCAGGACTGAGATATTGGGTATACATGTTCTCATCTCTTTGCTTAAATATATATACACACACACACATATATATAAATGCTACAGCAGATGTAGAGAGTCTGAATTACAGCAGAGAAAATTTTAATTTTCCCACATTCATCCTATTTATTTCTCTTCCCAAATCTAATATTGGTAAATATCATCTGATTCCATTTGAAATATTCCATATCAGAAGCAATTTAATAATGAATATACAAAGGTGTAATGTTTAGTTGTTTACACTTAACTCAGTATAAAATTATATTTTCAGCATTAAAAAGACACACATAAAAGTGATAGTATTTCACCTTGCTGCTGCTGCTAAGTCACTTCAGTCGTGTCCGACTCTGTGTGACCCCATAGACAGCAGCCCACCAGGCTCCCCCGTCCCTGGGATTCTCCAGGCAAGAACACTGGAGTGGGTTGCCACTTCCCTCTCCAATGCATGAAAGAGAAAAGTGAAAGTGAAGTCGCTCAGTCTGTCCGACTGTCAGCGACCCCATGGACTGCAGCCCACCAGGCTACTCCATCCATTGGATTTTCTAGGCAAGAGTACTGGGGTGGGGTGCCATTGCCTTCCCCATATAAGATGCTATCTATATATCCTGTCCTGAGTCTAAAATTGAACAGTAAAAAAAATATGAGAAAGAAATAGCCTGGGAACCACCTCACATCTATTTCAAACTAATTTCAGACTGAAGAAAAGCTTATTCTAAGCTAAGAAATTCAGATTTGCAATTAACTCTGCTTATTTAACTTATATGCAGAGTACATCATGAGAAACGCTGAACTGGAAGAAACACAAGCTGGAATCAAGATTGCCAAGAGAAATATCAATAACATCAGATATGCATATGACACCACCCTTATGGCAGAAAGTGAAGAAGAACTAAAAAGCCTCTTGATGAAAGTGAAAGTGGAGAGTGAAAAAGTTGGCTTAAGTTCAACATTCAGAAAACGAAGATCATGGCATCCGGGCCCATCACTTCATGGGAAATAGATGGGGAAAACGTGGAAACAGTATCAGACTTTATTTTGGGGGGCTCCAAAATCACTGCAGATGGTGACTACAGCCATGAAATTAAAAGACCCTTACTACTTGGAAGAAAAGTTATGACGAACCTAGACAGTATATTCAAAAGCAGAGACATTACTTTGCCAACTAAGGTCCATCTGGTCAAGGCTATGGTTTTTCCTGTGGTCATGTATGGATGTGAGAGTTGGACTGCAAAGAAGGCTGAGCACCAAAGAATTGATGCTTTTGAACTGTGGTGTTGCAGAAGATTCTTGAGAGTCCCTTGGACTGCAAGAAGATCCAACCAGTCCATTCTGAAGGAGATCAGCCCTGTGATTTCTTTGGAAGGAGTGATGCTAAAGCTGAAACTCCAGTTCTTTGGCCACCTCATGCAAAGAGTTGACTCATTGGAAAAGATTCTAATGCTGGGAGGGATTCAGGGCAGGAGGAGAAGGGGATGACCGAGGATGAGATGGCTGGATGGCATAACTGACTTGATGGACGTGAGTCTGAGTGAACTCTGGGAGTTGGTGATGGACAGGGAGGCCTGGCATGCTGTGGTTCATGGGGTCGCAAAGAGTCGAACATGACTGAACGACTGAAGTGAACTGAACTGGTTTATTTTCTGCCACTGTTGAGAATTCTGCATTGACTTTGTGTCCAGAAACTGGTTATATGTTTATCTCAAAGAACTAACTTGTAAAAAATGTTTTAAGCTTTCCTTTTCAAGAATGCCAAGGTAAGTGATTAACTTAGCATTTTCTCATGATACATCTTTCTTTGTGTTTTAATTGTATTAAATAATCAGGCTCAGAGAGTAAAGTTAAAATTTAGAGAGACCATTAGAAATACCCAGCAAAGATAGCTCATTTTCTGATTACAAGAAAAGATTGATACTACTATGTGTAAAGGTAATCCCTATTTCTTCTCTCTTTCTTTTAACTAAAGAGGAAAAACAGCAAACTTGCTGAAAGTAAAAGCTAATAAAGATAAAGATAAAACTTTGTTGTGGACATTCATAGCCTTGGTCAGTTACCATCAGTAAAAAGATAAATTTCTGCCCTAGAAATGATTTCTCCTGGCTGACTTCCAGGAAATGTTGCTCCCAAAATAAACCATAAAAATACAACCCAGTGCCTCCAGGACTGTTGGAGCCCTAACTTTAAAAAAGAGAGATGGTAATGATAACCCTGTATGTGAGACAGTGAAAGAGACACAGATGTATAGAACAGTCTTTTGGACTCTGTTGGAGAGGGACAGGGTGGGATGATTTGGGAGAATGGCATTGAAACATGTATAATATCATATAAGAAACAAATCGCCAGTCCAGGTTCGATGTAGGATACAGGATGCTTGGGGCTGGTGCACTGGGGTGACCCAGAGGGATGGTATGGGGAGAGAGGTGGGGGAGGGGGGTTCAGGATGGTGAACATGTGTATACCCATGGTCTATTTATGTTGATGTATGGCAAAACCAATACAATATTGTAAAATAATTAGCCTCCAATTAAAATAAATAAAGTTAAATTTTTAAAAAAGAGAAAAAAAAACTCAACATTCAAAGAACTAAAATCATCTGATGTGAAGAAATGACTCAATGGAAAAGACCCTGAGGCTGGGAAAGATTGAAGGCAGGAGGAGAAGGGAATGACAAAGGATGATATGGTTGGATGGCATCAATGACTCGATGGACATGACTTTGAGCAAGCTTCAGGAGCTGGTGATGGACAGGGAAGCCTGGAGTGCTGCAGTCCATGGGATCGCAAAGTTAGACATGACTGAGTGACTGAAGTGAAACTGAAGCCTACCATACTGCCCACACAGCCCACTACAATGGAAGAACCCACACTGTCCTCATAAGGATAACTCCTAGAGCTTATAGCTTGGGTGACAAGAGCAGAGTGTGCTTCTAGGATGAATAGTACATCACCTACAAATGGCCACTTTTTCAAGGCTGGAAAACATAACTAATGTAAGAGATACATAAAAATACAAACAGCCACCAAGGCAAACTAAGGTAACAGAATAACATGCTCCAGGTGATGAGGGAACAAGATAAATCCCCAGAAGAAGAGCTAAGTGAACAGGAGACAGGCAAATAACCCAAGCATGAGTTCAGGGTAGTGATTATAAGGAGATCAAAGAACTCAGGAGAGAAACAGATGCACACAGTGAGAAGTTAGAAATTTTAAACAAAGAGATAGAAATACAAAGAACTGCCAAGAAGAGATAAAGAGCATAATAAATGAAAAGGAAAATACACTAAAAGGAATCAACAGTAGACTAAATGATACAGAAGAGTGGATCAGAGAGCTGGAAGACAGAGTAGTGGAAATCTCTGAGGCCTAAAAGAAAAGAAAAAAGAATGAAATGGGGACCGTTTAAGAGACTACTGGGACAACATCAAGCACACTAATATTTGCATTATAGGGGTGCCAGAAAGAGAAGAGAGAGCAAAGGGGCTTGAGAACATATTTGAAGACATAATAGCTGAAAACTTCCCTAACCTGGGAAAGGAAACAGTCACCCAAGCCTAGGAAGCACAGAGATTCCCATACAGGATTAACCCAAAGAGGAACACATCAAGGCACATTGTAATTAAAATGGAAAAAACTAAAGAAAAAGAATATTAAAAGCAGCAAGAGAAAAGCAACAAATAACATACAAAGGAACACCCATAAAGCTTTCAGCTGACTTCTCAGCAGGGACTCTATAGGTCAGAAGGAACCAGCATGGTTTATTAAAGTGATGAAAAGGAAAACCTACAACTAAGAATATTCTACCCAGCAAAAGCAGTTCTAAGAGGAGATTTTATAGTAAGTTTACTTGAGGAAACAAAAATCTCAAATAAACAACTTAACCTTATACCTAAAGCAACACAAAGAAGAACAAACAAAAACCAAAGTTAGTATTAATAAAAGAAATCGTTAACAGCAGAGCAAAAATAGAGACTAAAACAAAATAGAAGGGATCAATGAAAGTGAAACCTAGTTCTTTGAAAAGATAAACAAAACTGATAAACCTTTAGCAAGATTCATCAAGAAAAAGAAAGTACCCAAATCAATGAAATCAGAAATGAAAGAGAAGTTACAAATGACACTACAGAAATACAAAGAATCATCATAGACTATTATGAACAACTGTATGCCAAAAAAATGGACAGCCTAGAAAAAACAAACAAATTCTTAGAAAGGTACAGTCTCCCCAGACTGAACCAGGAAGAAATAAAAAAAAAAGAACAAAAAGAACAGTTGAGTTACCATTAATGAAACTGAATCAGCAATTTTAAAATCCCCAACAAACAAAAATCCAGGATTAGATGGTTTCACAGATGAATCCTACCAGACATTTGGAGAAGAATTAATGCCCAATTTTCTGAAGCTATTCCAAAAAATTGTAGAGGAAGGAACACTGTCAAACTCATTCTGTGAGGCCATCATCACCCTGATACCAAACCAGACAAAGATAACCACAAAAAAGGAAAACTATAGGCCAGTATTACTGATAAACACAGATGCAAAAAATCCTCAAGAAAATACTAGCAAACTGAATTCAATAATATATTAAAAGGATTATATACCATGATCAAGTGGGATTTATTCCAGGGATGCAAGGATTTTTCAATATCTGTAAATCAACATGATACACATTAACAAACTGAAGAATAAAAACTAGGTGATCATCCCAAAAGATGGAGAAAAGTCTTCTGACAAAATTCAGCATCCATTTATGAATGTTTAAAAAACAAATTTCCAGGAAGAGGGCATAGAGGGAACCTACCATAACTTAACAAAAAGGCCATACTGGACAAACTCACAGCTAACATCATACAGAACAGTGAAAAGCTAGAAAGCATTCCAAAATCAGGAACAACAAGGATGCCCATTCCAGCTACATTTATTCAACACAATATTGGAAGTCCTAGCCACAGCCATCAGACAAAAAGAAATAGAAGGTATCCAAATTGGAAAGGAAAAAGTAAAACTGTCACTGTAGGTGAAATAGTACTATATATAGAAAATCCTAAAGATGCCACCAGAAAACTGCTAGAGCTCATTGAAGAATTCAGTTAAGTTACAGGACACAAAATTAATATACAGAAATCTGTTGCATTTCTATATGGTAAAACAAAAGATTCAAAAAAGAAATTAACAATTTTATTTACCATTACATAAAAAAAAAAAACCCTAGGAATAAACCTGCCTAAGGACAAAAAGACCTCCACTCCAAAAACTGTATGACATTGATAAAAGAAACTGAAGGTCACATGAATATATGGAAAGATATATCATTTTGGGGATTGAAAGAAGAGTGTTAAAATGACCATATTACCCATGGCAATGTATAGATTCAGTGCAATCCCTGTCAAAATACCAATGACATTTTTCACAGAATGAGAACAATAATTTTAAATCTGTATGGAGACAGAAAAGACCCAAACAGCCAAAACAATCTTGAGAAAGGAGAACAGACATGGAGGAATCAAGCTCCCTGACTTTAGCCCACACTATAAAGACACAGTCATCAAAACAGTGTGGTACTAACACAAAAACAGACACACAGATCAATAGAATAGAAAAGATAGCCCAGAAATAAATCCATGTATTTGAGGTCAATTAATCTACAATGAAGAAGGCAAGAATATAAAATTGAGAAAAGATAGTCTCTTCAAGAAGTGGTGCTAAGGACTAGACATTATTCTTTAAGACTACATATAAAATAGAGTACTGTAAAGTAAAATAAAGAAAAAATAAATAAATAAAATAAACTCAAAATGGATCAAATACCTAAATGTAAGACCAGGAATTATAAAATTCTTAGAGGAAAACAAGCGGAACACTTTTTGACATATATTGGAGCAATATTTTTTGGATCTGTCTCTTAAAGCAAAGGAAATAAAAGCAAAGATAAACAGATGGGACCTAGTTAAACTTATAAAATCTTTTACACATCAAAGGAAACCATCAACAAAATGAAATGACAACCTACAGAATGGAAGAAAATATTTGCAAATGATATGACTGGTAAAGGGTTAATATCCAAAACATATGAACAGCTCATATAACTCAACATCAAAAAACTAACAACCTGATTAAAAAATAGGCAGAGAAACTGAATAGACACTCTCCCAAAGAGGATATGCAGATGGACAACAGACACTTGAAACGATGCTCAACATCAGTAAGCACTGGGGGAAATGCAAGTCAAAACCACAATGAGCTATCACCTCATGCCTGCCAGAAGGACTCATCAAAAAGTACACAAATAAAAAATGTTAGTGAGGACATGGAAAAAAGAGAATTCTCCTATACTGTTTATATGAAAGTAAATTGATGCAGACACTGTGCAAGAACAGTATACAGGTTAATTCAAAAACTTAAAACTACCATATGATCCACCAATTCCACTCTTGGATATATAGCCAAAAAAAAAAAAAAAACAAAAAACCACTAATTTGAAAAGATTCTTGTTTATCAATGTTCATTGCAGCACTATTTACAATAGCCAGGACACGGAGGCAACCTGTGTCCACTGACAGATGGACAGATGAATGGATAAAGAAGACATGGTATATATGTATACAATGGAATGTTACTCAGCTGTACAAAATAATGGGTTTGGGTCAGCTGTAGTGAGACAGATGACCCCAGAGCCTGTTATACAGAGTGGGGTAAGTCAGAAAGAGAAAGACAAATAATGTATATTAACACACACATATATGGGATCTAAATATACTACTGATGAACCTATTTGAAGGAATGGAGACACAAATATAGAGAACAGACTTCTGGACACAATGGGGGAAGGAGAAGGTGGGACAAATTGAGAAAGTGGCACTGACAGATATACACTGTCATGTGTCAACTAGCTCGTGGGAAGCTGCTACATAACACAGGGAGCCCACCCTGGCCCTCTGTGATGATCTAGAAGGGTGGGAAGGAAGGGGAGAGGCAGGCTCAAGAAGGAGGAGAGATGTATATATATACATAACTGTGGCTAATTTGCATTGTTGTATTGCAGAACCAACCCAACATTGTAAAGCAATTATCCTCCAATTAAAAAAAATCTAAAATAGAACTACCATTATGATCCACCAGTTCAAAAAACAAAAACAAAAAAACTCCCCACTAATCTAAAAAGATACGTGTACTCCAATGTTTGGGCTGCCGTCTATGGGGTCGCACAGAGTCGGACACAACTGAAGCGACTTAGCAGCAGCAGCAGCAAAGCTGGACCAGAGAGGGCATTTTGGGTATAAGACCTCAAACTGCACCTTCTAAAATTTACCCCTACTCAATCACAAACATCAGTGTGGTACAAAAAACCCTATTCTAGAAAGCTTCCCCACAGAAGGAAGACAGAGGAACACACAAAACACTGATAGGCAGGCTGATACCAGACTAAGAGCAAGAAGACAGTATTCATGTATCCCACTTTTCCTCCTGTGGGAAGATAGAACACAAGGAAGCTCCAAAATATTCATCCACCACATCTCCTTTTGAGAAGTTTAACTGAGGGACCCTCGTGGAAGTGTAAGGCTGCTAAAATATGGTGCCCCTTTTATCAGTTGTAGTAATAACAAGAATCTAATGGAATACTTCAAATAGAGGGATCAGGGGTGGAATGGACGGCAAAAGCTATGGCTGTAGGAGAGAGGAGCAAAGCATCAGCCAGACCATAACCAGGCAGCCAAGGGAATGAATACCCCAACCTCCCTTTGTCTACTTACCTTGGAGTCTCCTTCTAGTGCCACCCACCCTTCCCAACGATAACATGGTTGACACAGTCCAGAGAAGTCAGTCTTCCAGGAAAAAGTGGGAAAAGTGGTGGAAGCTACATCTGGGGCAGCAGAGAATACCAACACAGCCCCCAACACATGTGAATACAACCCACTGGGGGAAACTTAAACTGTAACGACTAAATAACGTTGCAGTGACCTGTCCTTGGTACCCAGTCATTAAGGGAAAATATTTATCTGCTTCTAGACTCCAGTGGATCAAACTGTGATCAAATTAATCACAAAGAAGAACTTTATTGACAGGGTCTTTTAATTTAAATTTATTTGACTTGATTTGATTATTAAGATGAGAGGATGACTGAGATTCCTGATAATTGTTTAAATGTTATTGAAGTATAGGTGACTTAAAATATTGCATTAGTGATTGTTATACATGTGAGAGTCCTGATACATTTTTAACATCATCATATCTAAGATATGTATTATATACATGACTATTTATAAAATTCATGAAACAGTCATGGAGCTAAACTCATTATTACAATGCAAAGGAAATTATATAATAGTGATACAAGAAACACTTCCTATTACACATATCAATGTGTGTCAAGGCAAAGGGTTTCCAGTGAAGAGTTAACTTTGGTGACCTGGAGAAGATGACAGGGGTCATAGTGAGAGATACCCTCAACACCCTCAAACACATGGACTTTTCTTCCAAATTAGAGGTCACTTTGACCTAGCTAAATGTTTCGTCTCAAAGAATGCCAAATCCACATAGAAATACCACTACTTAGGCCTGGATTCCACTTTATCATTTCACCACTCCAGAAGTACTTAGCTAAGAGCTAGACTTCTGCCAACATGTTATCAATACTTTGTCAACATTTAAAATTTTCATCTTCAGGTGATTTACCTTTTATGAAAAAAATCAACAGAAGAAGAAAATTAAATTTCCCCTTACAGACTGAGTAGTGAGAGATCTAACTATTGTTTCTTTTAGGTGAAGTCTACACAAACCTGACTCCCAGGGAAGCATGAACCTGCCTGTTGCAAGAGGTCTTACATTCTGACTCCATGTCAGAACTGTTTCTCTGACTTGCTTTCCATTGCTTTTGTTATTATAATCATACATAACCACCTGCCTCAGAGAATCTTGACCCTCTGCATCACTGTTAAACTAAAGTGCCTTTGTAGAATCCTGTCCACCTGTAGATGTCAGAAAGGAAGAAATTAACACACCCCCTCGATTGAGGCTTGCCTTTCTAGGAGATATTTGCAAAATTAATGGCCTTTTTACTTTGTTTCTTCACTTCCCCCCATCTCTGATCCATTAAAGAACCTGACATCCAGACCCAGGTAAGATGGTGATTTCGAGACATTAGTCTGCCATCTTCTCTGTCAGCCAGCTCTCTGAGTAAAGTTGTATTCTTTGCCTCAACACCTCATCTCTCAGATTCAATGTACCTACTCTTGTGTGCATTTAATCTCTCTATACCTCAGTTTCCTCTTCTGTAGGAGAAGGGTAACTTATGTATCTACTTCATAACATAGATGTAAGTATAAAACAGTTATCACTGGTGACAATATTAAAACAATGCTGTGCATATCCTGTGGCAAGTGCATATGGGAATACAGGGGATTGGGCTGCTGTCCTATTAGCTACATTCCCAAAGGCAGTTGTACACAGTTCATACTGGCTGACTGTTATCAGATACTTCTAGATGGATCTGTATTATCAGTTAATTCACTCAGGATTAAGAAAGGCTGATCAAAAAAAATCGTATCCTCAGGATTTGACCGAGCAGTGTGCTATTTGAAGATTTTGACGCTATCAGTTATATGCCGTAGATGGATGCTTAAATAAGAACTTGGTTTTCATTTTGGTAATTATTTATCATCCACATGTACCTCTCCTCTCTGTCACCTCCATTCTGTTATCAGAAAGTTCTTTATAGGTTATTCACCTCCTCTTCAGTCGTTTCTTCCACTTGACCGAAGGTGTTTCTAGCACACTCTAGCTTCTGAATTCTGCCTGAGACTACACCTAAGTTCCATAACTTTGTTTTAAAATACACACAGGATTTTTATTTTCTTTGGGTATAATGAGGCCAACAGATTAGGAGATGATTGTCACTGAAAAAAATTGTTATTCACAATGCCCAGAGGAGAGGGTCAGGCTGGGCCGTACATGACCGCATGGGAAGCGCGAAGGTCGGTCAGGAGATGGAATGAGTGAGGGGAAAGGCTAGGCAAAACTTTCATGTGGTTTTTGTAGGTAGGATAGTTGAAGTCATTTAACAGTTCAGGATGTGCTAGTTTGAATCGTTTCTGTGGACTCTGGTCTATAATGGGTGGTTGCTAGTTGCCTGGTATCTGGCCCTGGGATGGTTAAGGCACAGGAATATTGACCAATAATAGAGAAGGTGGTTCAGAGTATGTGCTATGGATTGGTTGGTTTGCATAGTTTTTTCTCCAGAAATTAGCTGACGATGGGAGCGGCAGTCTCTCCCTGGTCAGTAATAACCTCAAGATAGCAAAGTGCTGGAAAATAAAAACATGCTTGATATAGGCTTGGGCTCCAGTTTTATGTTTGTTTATTTATACATTTTGTTTGTTTTTAATTTTTCTTCTATGCTACATAAATATCTGGCTCTAATAATCTTACAGATAAGTTTTATGCTGTTTAAAATGTATTTTTTCAAAAGAAAATTATTCACGTGTTCAGATTGTTTTCATTAGACTGTTTCAGGGTCTTTATTTTCCAGGTAGTTGCTGTGATTTCCCTTTGTGAAGAGGCAGGTTTAGTCAGTTAAGTCTTTGAGTAAAGAATTACTTTCCCGTTTGCATTTAAACAAAGTTAATTGTGGTGCCAACACAGTTACTACAATTAGTCTAATATATATAATTACTCTGTATCATACACACACACAGATACGGATCATCTCACCATCTTCCTTCAAATAACAGCATCTTCTTTTAGAAACCATATTGTGTTTTAGCTCTATGTGGGTGTGGGGGCAATTCCCAAGATACAATGCAAATATTTTTCTAATAAAATGCCATACTTTTTAAAGTTCTTTTAATCTTCACTTTCCATAGACTTGTGGACACCCTGTGAATAGGAATCACATCCATTGTAAGTCCATGCTGAGTATATCACTCAAGGCTAGCACATAGTAGAGACTCAACAATAAATATTTGTTAGAAGAACAAATAGTGAAGAAATTACCAAGCCATACCTGTGGGGCAATTCAAGATGGGCGGTCATGGTGGAGAGGTCTGAAAGAATGTGGTCCACTAGAGAAGGGAATGGCAAGCCACTTCAGTATTCTTGCCTTGAGAACCTCATGAACAGTATGAAAAGGCAAAATGATAGGATACCGAAAGAGGAACTCCCCAGGTCATTAGGTGCCCAATATGCTACTGGAGATCAGTGGAGAAATAACTCCAGAAAGAATGAAGGGAAGGAGCCAAAGAAAAAGAATACCCAGTTGTGGGTGTGACTGGTGATAGAAGCAAGATCCAATGCTGTAAAGAGCAATATTGCACAGGAAACTGGAATGTCAGGTCCATGAATCAAGGCAAATTGGAAGTGGTCAAACAAGAGATGGCAAGGGTGAACATCGACATTCTAGGAATCAGCGAACTAAAATGGACTGGAATGGGTGAATTTAACTCAGATGACCATTATATCTACTACTGCGGGCAGGAATCCCTCAGAAGAAATGGAGTAGCCATCATGGTCAACAAAAGAGTCCGAAATGCAGTACTTGGATGCAATCTCAAAAACGACAGAATGATCTCTGTTCGTTTCCAAGGCAAACCATTCAATATCACAGTTATCCAAGTCTATGTCCCAACCAGTAATGCTGAAGAAGCTGAAGTTGAACGGTTTTATGAAGACCTACAAGACCTTGTAGAACTAACACCCAAAAAAGATGTCCTTTTCATTATAGGGGACTGGAATGCTAAAGTAGGAAGTCAAGAAACACCTGGAGTAACAGGCAAATTTGGCCTTGGAATGCGGAATGAAGCAGGGCAAAGACTAATAGAGTTTTGCCAAGAAAATGCACTGGTCATAGCAAACACCCTCTTCCAGCAACACAAGAGAAGACTCTACACATGGACATCACCAGATGGTCAACACCGAAATCAGATTGATTATATTCTTTGCAGCCAAAGATGGAGAAGCTCTATACAGTCAACAAAAACAAGACCAGGAGCTGACTGTGGCTCAGATCATGAACTCCTTATTTCCAAATTCAGACTTAAATTGAAGAAAGTAGGGAAAACCGCTAGACCATTCAGGTATGACCTAAATCAAATCCCTTATGATTATACAGTGGAAGTGAGAAATAGATTTAAGGGCCTAGATCTGATAGACAGAGTTCCTGATGAACTATGGAATGAGGTTCGTGACATTGTACAGGAGACAGGGATCAAGACCATCCCCATGGAAAAGAAATGCAAAAAAGCAAAATGGCTGTCTGGAGAAGCCTTACAAATAGCACTGAAAAGAAGAGAGGCGAAAAGCAAAGGAGAAAAGAAAAGATATAAGCATCTGAATGCAGAGTTCCAAAGAATAGCAAGAAGAGATAAGAAAGCCTTCTTCAGCAATCAATGCAAAGAGATAGAGGAAAACAACAGAATGGGAAAGACTAGAGATCTCTTCAAGAGAATTGGAGATACCAAGGGAACATTTCATGCAAAGATGGGCTCGATAAAGGATAGAAATGGTATGGACCTAACAGAAGCAGAAGATATTAAGAAGAGGTGGCAAGAATACACAGAAGAACTGTACAGAAAAGATCTTCACGACCCAGATAATCATGAGGATGTGATCACTAATCTAGAGCCAGACATCTTGGAATGTGAAGTCAAGTGGGCCTTAGAAAGCATCACTAAGAACAAAGCTAGTGGAGGTGATGGAATTCCCGTTGAGCTGTTTCAAATCCTGGAAGATGATGCTGTGAAAGTGCTGCACTCAATATGCCAGCAAATTTGGAAAACTCAGCAGTGGCCACAGGACTGGAAAAGGTCAGTTTTCATTCCAATTCCAAAGAAAGGCAATGCCAAAGAATGCTCAAACTACCGCACAATTGCACTCATCTCACACGCTAGTAAAGTAATGCTCAAAATTCTCCAAGCCAGGCTTCAGCAATATGTGAACCGTGAACTCCCTGATGTTCAAGCTGGTTTTAGAACAGGCAGAGGAACCAGAGATCAAATTGCCAACATCCGCTGGATCATGGAAAAAGCAAGAGAGTTCCAGAAAAACATCTATTTCTGCTTTATTGACTATGCCAAAGCCTTTGACTGTGTGGATCACAATAAACTGTGGAAAATTCTGAAAGAGATGGGAATACCAGACCACCTAACCTGCCTCTTGAGAAATCTGTATGCAGGTCAGGAAGCAACAGTTAGAACTGGACATGGAACAACAGACTGGTTCCAAATAGGAAAAGGAGTACGTCAAGGCTGTATATTGTCTCCCTGCTTATTTAACTTATATGCAGAGTACATCATGAGAAACGCTGGACTGGAAGAAACACAAGCTGGAATCAAGATTGCCGGGAGAAATATCAATAACCTCAGATATGCTGATGACACCACCCTTATGGCAGAAAGTGAGGAGGAGCTAAAAAGCCTCTTGATGAAAGTGAAGGAGGAGAGCGAAAAAGTTGGCTTAAAGCTCAACATTCAGAAAACGAAGATCATGGCATCCGGTCCCATCACTTCATGGGAAATAGATGGGGAAACAGTGGAAACAGTGTCAGACTTTATTTTTTTGGGCTCCAAAATCACTGCAGATGGTGACTGCAGCCATGAAATTAAAAGACGCTTACTCCTTGGAAGAAAAGTTATGACCAACCTGGATAGTATATTCAAAAGCAGAGACATTACTTTGCCGACTAAGGTCCGCCTAGTCAAGGCTATGGTTTTTCCTGTGGTCATGTATGGATGTGAAAGTTGGACTGTGAAGAAAGCTGAGCGCCGAAGAATCGATGCTTTTGAACTGTGGTGTTGGAGAAGACTCTTGAGAGTCCCTTGGACTGCAAGGAGATCCAACCAGTCCATTCTGAAGGAGATCAACCCTGGGATTTCTTTGGAAGGAATGATGCTAAAGCTGAAACTCCAGTACTTTGGCCACCTCATGCGAAGAGTTGACTCATTGGAAAAGACTCTGATGCTGGGAGGGATTGGAGGCAGGAGGAGAAGGGGACAACCAAGGGTGAGATGGCTGGATGGCATCACTGACTCGATGGACGTGAGTCTGAGTGAACTCCGGGAGATGGTGATGGACAGGGAGGCCTGGTGTGCTGTGATTCATGGGGTCGCAAAGAGTCGGACACGACTGAGCGACTGAACTGAACTCAATCCAGAGTAAGCTAATGTAAATAATGTAAACATGAGCATGAGCATGTTTTCATCTGTGAGGAAGAAATTTCTCTAGAATTCTGCCAAATTAAGTGGCTAAAGTTCACTTCTCCATTTCTTGTGGGCACAGAAAGTATGTCAAGAACAATCACATCAACCAATAAGTACTATACAAATCATTGCTCTTCAGTTTTTCCTACCAAATTCCAACACTCTCAAATCACAATCCAGTCAAAACTCCATTAATTTGACTTTGTAAAATTCAGTAGAGTTTGTAAAGCCCTGTTAATCCATAATCTCATTTAACTTCACAACTACTTGGGAGTTAATTAGAACAAGCCCATGTTCCTGTCAACCCAGAGATTTACCAACCCAACTCATCAGCTCAAGGTTTTGAACCTCAGAAAAAAAAAATCATCATCTCAGGGTGAATAGGAGTTGGACACTTCAATAGGCTACCACATTCAGAAATCTCAACAACGAAAGGGTCAGCTCCAATTATCTTGTTTGCCTACATCTTATATGAAAAAGAAAACTTTTCTCTAAAGGTTAAATAATAACTCAAAGAGCCAGTGAGCACTAGGGCAGTGACTGAAGCTCAAATGGCCTGCTTTTGTTCAACCCATTTGGTTGAATGGTCTGCTAGAATTGTTAATACAGTAACAAAATTGCTGCCTTTAGCGTCTTTGAAGTCATCTGTATAAGTATTGTGCCCTTATTTTCTGCGTCTTTTTCACTTTAGGAAAGTCCTCTTCAGTTCCACGCCCTCAGCTTTTTTCTACCTTCCATGACTTGAAAAGCAATCTAATAAATGCATTCACTGGCCCTCCAGCAATAAAAGCCCTGTTTTGTAGATTTTTCCAGTTTCTATGATTTAAATACTCCCATCATTGCCAACTTCAAGGATGCCTGTCTTCCACAATGGGATTATGAATTTCCTGAAAAATTAATAGTCAATGGGAAAGATTACTTGTCACCATTCTGAAAGGCATTTGTATTTACTAAGGCAGTGCTACTTCCCAAAGTATGGTCTCCTAGGAGCATCATATCACCTAGAAGATAGTTGGAAATGTAAATTCCTAGGCCCCACTCACAACCTGAATCGAAACCTCTGATAGTGGGGCTCAGGAATTTCTATTTTAATGAATATTTAGGTTATCCTTAGGCATACTTATGTTTGAGAAGCATGCTATTAGTTTGCAAAGGTTGCCATACAAAAGTACCATGGACTTTTTAACAACTTTAATAACAACTTCCTCATAGTTCTGGTGCCTCGAAGTTCATGATCAAGGTATCAGCAAGTGTGGTTTCATTCCGACATCTCCTTCTTTGGCTTATAGATGATTAGCTTCTCCCTTTGTCTTCACATGGTCTTTCCTCTGTGTCTGTATTCTAATCTCTTCTTATGAAGACAAAAGTCACATTGAGTGGAGGTTCACATTAGTGAACTCATTGAACTTTTAATTACTTCTCACATTGTGAGGTACTGGGGCGTAAGAATTTAACATAGGAATCTGGGTATACAATTCAGACTATAAGAGTGTTCAATACATCTCTCTTACATAAATGGATAGAAATAAGACGGGAAATAGAAAAGAACCAATCATTTAAAGGCAAGGACTCACATTCTAATTGAACTACTGCTAAATATGGGTTTCATCTACTGAGTTAGTGGGAAGAGAATGGTAGCAATCATTAAAAACACTCAGCAGTTATATGGAAAAACTTGCACCATCATGTGATTTTAGTTTTATTTTATCAGTTTGCTGGTCTTATAAATCAGAGTTAGATAGACCACTTGGAGATACTTCACTGAGCAGGCTTAACTGATACTTGGCATCATTATTGGGGTGCTCAAATTCAGCAGACCAGGCAAGCTCCGTTGCAAAGCGAGAGCTGCAGAGGGCCTCTTTCTGTTTGCTGTCCTTCCTCCGACAAGTCAGGCATTAAGAGCTGTTTTGCAAGACCCGTGTACACCCAGACACACAAATACATAACATAAAATTGGAAAATAATACATTCTCTGTTTTTGTTGCCATAAAGTATGCAATTTAGGATCAATTATTTATTAAACCCTGATTCTGGATTATTTAACAATTCTACTTTGTCAAATTCATTGAAATGTGTCCAGGAGGGGGCATTTGGGATACTTTATCCTAAGAGAAGTAATGCTTTAAATTTATATATAGCATTGCATTAGCAACCTCAAATTCTGAAATTGTTCATGATGAAATTATATTCTTGGAGTTTTCCAGCATATACTTCAAGACTTTTGTTATGAACATATCTTTAATCCTTGCACATATAGAATCATTTCTAGTGCCATTCATATGTTAAGTGTTTTCTTATTTTGTACATGGGGCAGGGCATATATGAAAATAATGAGCTATCTTTTTAAAAATTAAGACAAAATTAACAAATAGCACTCTACGATCCCAAAATTTGTCAGGTAGCTTCAAAGAGGAAAAAAAAAAAAAATGACACATCAGCATTAGCAAATTCCCCAGGCAGAAACTCTGACATATCGCCCTTGAGTAAATCTAATGCATCACATGTTTTTTGTAACTAGATCTGACAGATAGTTCCCATGGCATATCAACCCAAAACTATTCAAATACCACAGTGTAACTCACCTTTCTGAATTTAGGTCACAAATTTTCTCAAACAAGAAAGATGAAAGGTTTTCGTATTCTCCCTAGGAATTCCTGAAAAAAGAACCCTGGCATCCCAGAGGATATTGGTGTTCGTGTAGTTCAATTTCCCATTCAGTTGGGAATTCCCTTTTCACTATCACTAACAAGCTGTCACTTGTCTTTGCTTGCACACTTTTTATGACAATTGCTGCCTTTGCAGGATCCCATTGGCACTGTCTGCATTAAAAGCAGCACTAAGTTGCTGACTCACATAAAAATTGTAAATTTCATACTTGAATCCCACTTTCAAAACCTTTTGTCTTCTCTTCTGAATTAAAAAAAAAACAACAACACTAAATATGCCTTAAAGTTTCAATGCTTCTTTAACTTCAATACAGAAACATTTTATGATATAGCAGTAAAAACATAAAAAATAAATCCTTGCCATGAACCTATGCTACCTCACCTACTGCCTTGGCTTTCTTTTTCCAAAATATTCTGGAAAAGATTATCATATGCTTGGTTTTACTTCCTCACTTCCAAGTAACTTTGGGGACAGTTGAGTCTCTATCCCACAACATCCCTAAAACCATGATTCTCAGTCTTATCCCTCTACACTTCTAAAACATCTAAATACTCCTGATTCTGCACTTCTTTCTAAAATGTCCCTCTCTTATTTCCTCTGACATAGTTCTTTATTTATTCCCACCTATGTCTCCAGCCAATCCACTGCAGTATCCTTCTTGTACTTATCTTTCTTGCTCACTCCTTTATACTTACCCAGGTTTATCTCTTCCATTTTTCTCATTTTTTCAGTGAAAAATGAATATCATGAACCCCAAAAATTATATCCAAAATTTTGTATCTGTATGTTATTTCTAGAACTAGAAATATTTACTGAGAATTCTAAAGTTTTCATGAAATGAAATTCTACATTGCTCCTTACATAAATGCATCCACTTATGATATCAGCTGTTTCCTGTATGCATCACTAGGCAACTCCACTGATAGCTCTCAAGTGCCTCATACACAACAATATAGATGCAAATCACTATCTTTACCACCACCACTAAATTTACCTCTCATATATTATTTTCTGTCTTCATAAATTCCAACATTATCCATCTAGTTGTCCAAAATATAAACCAAGAACCAATCCATGGCTCATCCTCCTTATTCTCCATATCCAACTGGGGATGAAGTCCTCTCAATTAGGCCTCTTCAGCATCTTCAGAATTCATCCCCTCTCCATCCCTTAAAAAAGTTAAAAATAAAACTGCCATTTAATCTAGCAGTCCCACTTCTGGGTAGATATACAAAAGAATTGAAATTAGAATCTTCGAGAGGTAGGTATACTCCATGTTCATCACAGCATTTTTCACAATATTTGAGATATTGCAATAGCCTAATAACCATTGATATTACCATAGCAGATCTTTAGAATTTATTAATCTTGCAAGACTGAAACTTTTTGAGTAGCAGCTCTCCATCGCCTCTTCCTTTGCTATACTGTTCTATTTTCTGTTTCTGTGAGTTTGACTACTCTATCTTCCTCATGTAGTGGAATCATGCTTTCTTTGTCTTTCTGTGACTGTTTTATTTCACTTAGCATAGTGTCCTCCAGGTTCATCAGGTTGTTGCAAATGGCAAAATCTCCTTTTCTAAGTCTGAATGATATTCCACTGTATAAACCTGGTACTTTTTCGTTATCTATTCATCCATAGTTACAGCATATAAAAGGCACAAAAGAAGTATTTTCTGGTTGGCTGAATGAAGTATTATTCCTTACAAAGCCTTCACCATCTTGGTTTACATACCCTAACAATTCTGTAGTAGTTTCTAATCATTGCATTTGCGATAAAATTAAGCCTGCATTTGTGATAAAATTAAAAAGTCTTTTTCATACAAATTATTGCCAAACAAGGTTTCACACTCCTGTACCTATCTAATTATAGATTTAACCTCTGAGAACAACAGTCAAATGATTACAACTGTTTGGTAACTGTTATGATTACAACAGCTAACTTCCATGGCATTGCTTTTACCCTGCTGCCAAAGTATCAAGTTCACTTTGAATCCTCATGACCATTGGTGTTAAAGAGGATCCAATACACGCACCCTTATTTACTCTTCCTAAATACTGATTCAGCAGAGGAATTGTATCAAAAATTAATGCACATGGTAAATGGAAATAGTGATGAAAAGCGTGGTGAGTGTGGCTTAAGCATAAAGCAACAGTGGCATTCTAATACTGAACCTCATAGGAACAGAGTTTACTACCCTAGCCTAGGCAGCTGCAACAACCAGAAGCCTTCCTGCATCTACTCTTAAAGCTTCCAGCAAGGAGAACAGAATTGAATGTGTCCATCATAAAGCATCTGAGTTGTTAGGCAAAGAGGGAGGAAAAGCTGTGGCTCCTCCTCCCAAACTTAGCTTCCCAAACTCAGCTCTCATCACAGTGAGAAACAAGGACCAAACAAATAGAAAGCACAGAATTTATAAAATCTGATGTCCCTCAGAGAAGACATGTAGTAAGATTTGTCCACAAATGGATGTGTTGTGCTGTCTTGTTCTATGCTAAGTTGCTTCAGTTGTGTCCAACTCTTTGTGACTCTATGGACTGTAGCCCACCAGGCTCCTCTGTCTGTGGGATCCTCCAGGCAAGAATACTGGAGTGGGTGGCCATGCCCTCCTCCAGGGGATCTTCCTGATCCAAGGATTGAACCCATGTCTCTTATATCTCTTGCACTGGCAGGCAAGTTCTTTACCATGAGCGCCACCTGGGAAGCCCCCTAAATGGATAAATGATAATATTTGCTTAGTTTATCTTACAGGATTGCTGTGAGAACTAAAAGTTCTTTCAAAAAGATAGAACACTACTAACTTGTTGAGATAAATTGATCTCATTTACACTCAGGCAACCCTGAGTCTTGCCTCCACAAGCAAATAACTGTGAACTTGAGCCAGTTGCTTATCTTCTCAAATTATTTATCTATAAAATAATACTTATCTCTCAGCATTTGTGAGACTTGTAAAAACAGCATGTGTAATATATGACACACAATGCTCACAATATGGGAAAACCAGAGGATTAACGATGGTGGTACTACTGCTAGTAATTAATATTACTATTAAGAAAAGGCATTCAGTGTATTAGAGGAAAAGCTTTCAAAGACCATAGAAGCACTAGCAAGGTATCATGCTTTTCCACAACCTGCTATTTTCACTCAATACATAAAGATAAAGATCTGTATTATCCTTTTTAACTGCTGTCTATTATTCCAGTTGAATGATACCATCATAATTTAATTATTATAAATCCTCTATGGATCTTCATTTAAGTGGATATAAACAAAAGGTCGTGAACTAACATGGACACACATCTTCATTCACCTTTCCGAGTATTTCTTTTGACTAAATATCTAGAAAAAAATTTTAAAGAGGTATTTGAATCAGTCTTTTCAGTCTGATGTTTTTGATACCTCCCATCATTATTTCACATAATACTAAAAACATCTTGTATTTTTTAAGGTCTACCTTGAGTCTCTCTCTCTTCATGAAGCCTTCTTTGACTGTGAGATCCACACTGCCCTTCCCTGAATCAAGTAGTACAATTTTAGTTATAAACTTTCTTTTATTGTTATGTTTCTCATATATTAGCAGGTTCAACTTTCCAACTACTTTAAAATTAAATATATAAATAATTAAATAAATAATTAAATAAAAGTATAAATAAATAAATTTATAAAATAATTAAATAAAATTAAATATGTAAATAATTTCCTTGATGTGATCCAAATACATTAAGGATATTAGACCAACATTAGATTAATTAGGAAGTAAAGTAAGTCTAGAGCCATTTTCCCACACTGGTACCATTTGCTTTGCTGCTCTTTTACCTTGCTTAGTTAGCATTTTCTAGCAAAGAAAAGGTAAAGAATTTTAAAACCTCTAAGACAAGAGGTTAGCCTAAAGGTTGATCAATCAATAATAGGCTGAAGTGCATTTTCTGCAAGTTTATTAACAGCTCTTTGGAAGAAATCTGTATACACACCCGCAGTGAATTTAGAGAACCAGATCACCTACACATCCCTGTAGTGGAGCTGCTGGTAGTCATTGACCAGACGTGCTGCTAGGGGAATGTGCTTACTGCAGAACTGTGGACTCTGACAATAGTGTTCCTGCACTCTCGGAGGAGTACATTTAATTCAGTTAGTGCTTCTCTAATACACTCCATTTTCTTCCACATGGGCAATTTTAAACATTATACAGGAACACAGGTTCTCAGAGTTTACTAAAATTCAAAATTCTAGGAAACAGGATCAAATTTACAGTGTGCGCCTAAGGTCAACATAGAGTTGTAATTAATTTACATGTGAGATGAGCTCTACAGACTAAAATACTATGCCATAAAGTTTCAGACATAAACTTTTAAAATAATCTTGCTTAAAGTAATGTCATCATGAAAAGAACTGTAAAAATCCAAATGTTGTGCCTAATCTACAGTATTCAGTATTTTAAGAGATTTATACACATTTATGAAAATGTGGGAATCTAAATTATATATTATTTCCTTGGACCGATCTTTCAATTAAGAAGACTGAAAGGCTTTTATTTTTGTCTACAATATAGTTTAAATAATGTTTGTAGCTTTTCAGTAGCTCAAGTGCCCCAGCTGATTGCTTCTACATCCAGGAAATAGCGTATTTAAAGTCGGTTCTTCTGTGAGGACAACTGCTGATAAGCAAAGCTGTTTCCTTGGAAACGTCTAAGCAGCATCTGACAGCTTGCTGAACATCTGCAATTCACAACAATTGATCTTGGTAGCCTGTACCTAGACAAGCTGACTTAAGAGCGGGGAGTGGTAAACTAGGCTGAGGAGTCAAATCTGAGTCAATTCTTCAGACAGCAAATTTCTCATTGTCAGCCTTCTTCAAAGACTCTATGCTCTCTCATTTTATTATCTTGGAATTCATTCAGTGACTAAAATGTCGTATTTAAAACTCAATATATAACAGCATTTTAATTGGGGAAATGGTATTTTCAGCTTATACTTTTAAAATATGAATTGCTGGAATGCCTATGGAGGACCTCATCTCTGTTATGTAGAAGCCAGTCAAAATCCAATCATGACAGACCTTGGGCATCACTGAAATGGGCAGTCTTTACCACTGTCACTCATATATGCTGTCTGAGAATAAAAACTGAGGAGTCATTGGAGCAGCAAAAAGAATCACAACTAACCCCAAAGCAAATGTTACATTAATTCATCACCATCATGCTGCTGTAAATAAACAAACAAAAAATATATACTAAAACATGTCTATCACATTTTCTCACTTGACACTGATCATCTAGGTCACCAAAATGGCAAATGTGAAGTTTAACACTAATTAGATGGTTCTGGGCAAGAGAGACTACAGGTTTGAGTGGTGACTTTACCCTATGTGTTAACTGAATGGTCCTAGACCAGCTGCATCAGCACCACCTGAGCGCCTCTTAGAGATGAAAATTTTCAGGCTGTAACCAAAACCTGCTAAAATCTGAAACTCTAGGATAGTATCCAGCCATTTGTGTTCTACAAGCCCTCCTGGAAATCAGGATATAGACTCAATTTTGAGAACCACTGCTTTTAGCATATACAGTATGGGATGGTTACACTAGAAAATAGTCCTCAGTTGTGGCTGGGATGACTACCTACAGATTGTTGAACATGCTGATGACAATAAATTATATGAAGGTGCCACACCTGCCTTAGCAAAGTATTGAAAAAGGGATCAGTAGGCTCAGAGCAGTGGGCAAAGAAGAAAGTATTATTATTTGAGACCAGAGAATCTACAAGCTGTACGATCCCATTGGAGGAAGGAAAAAACAGTTCCTTCACTAGATCAATAGGGAATACATTA
Source organism: Oreotragus oreotragus (assembly GCA_006410675.1). Lineage (NCBI taxonomy): Eukaryota > Metazoa > Chordata > Mammalia > Artiodactyla > Bovidae > Oreotragus > Oreotragus oreotragus. The sequence goes on from SJYX01019546.1 coordinate 36,597, forward strand.
ATGAGGGGAACACTGGCATTGCTGAGACTCAGTAATGTCTGTTTTTTGCAGCCAGAGTTGGATGGTACAATATGTTGCTATGGAACTGAGCTTCTTGCTGTCAATGGAGCAATGTAGATGATGGTATTCTGAAACATGAAAGGCCAGATATTGTACTTACTCATCAAAGGCAAGATGGATATAATTACTATAACAGGAAGAAGCTAGGCTGACAACAAGGTGCTAAGAGAGCATTAGATTCCTGAGGGCAAGATAAGTTGAGCAGTCAATGAGGACATGACTTGTATAAACAAAAATGATCAACAGCTGATGAGCAGCTGCTGCACTGGAAAATGATGATCCTTCTTCTACTTCCCAGACATGAGCTGGTCTTCTGTTCCAGAGCCCATCAATTGAAGGGAAACCTGTAACCCCTTAGAGAAGGACCCTGAAGTACCACAGAAGATATATGTGTTGACAATGCCAAAAGCTATCCCCAGAGCACTACACAGCCTTTTAGATGAACCAAACTGGGGAGAAAAATAGTTCTTTTGAGGACTGCTGAATATAGGATGTGAGTGGTGACACCAATGAAACTAAAATGCCACCATGATCCATCTGTCAAAATGGAGACATGCAGAGGCAGGTTATAAATGGAGTCTTAGCCTGTGTTCGCATCACAGTAGGATAATTGTTCCAGAGACTCACTGTGTTATCACTGCCCTAGGCCCATGAGAGCATAATGGGGATGGATATTCAAAGCTGCTGTACAAGTCTCCCAATAGATCCCTGATCATCTGCAAAGTAAGATTCATCATAACAGCAAGGCCAAACCCTTATAACAGCCCCCCTTCCTCAGCCAAGACACTAAATAGGAAGAAATACAAAATGCCACGTGGAATATCAGAGACTAGTACCACTCTCAAAAATCTAAAGGATGCACAGTGTAACTGTGCATAATAAACTCAAGAAATTATGGCAAATGGATGGAGACTACCATAAACTTGACCAATGGGTAGCCAGATGTGATGTTTTCACTATAACAGACCAACATGGCCTTTGGCATTGGTATGTGCCAGTTGATCTGGTAAATATATTATTTTCAATACCACCAGAAAGGAGGATCCAAAACAAAGATTCTCATTAACACAGGTCCACAGCAGTTCACATTCATCCTCTTGCCTCAGCTATATTCTTCCCTCGCTCTTGAAATATAAGTCTTAAGATAATCCCATCATCTCAACTGTGGGGAAAACATCACACTGTTTTACCATAAAGTATCAAGTTATCTTTTTGATGACTAAAACACATAATTAAGACATCAGTTCAGTTCAGTCGCTCAGTCGTGTCCGACCCTTTGCGACCCCATGAACTGCAGCNATGTTATTTCTAATGATTGGGGAAAAAAAAAACCTTACTCTAATATGTGTTAAATAGAAAATAGATAATAAATATACTTTTACTTCTCTGATTGCTGTGTCTCTGGTCATATAAGTAAGTGTATACTGTGTATATAATACAGAGTTCCTATAAATTAAATTTGAGAGAAAACAGCTTTCTAGGAGGTCACATTTTCTCTTTTCTTAGCTACCCAAGCACTTGACTCTTTCTGTAATCCATTAGGATGTTAAGTATATATTCCCTTGACTTCTCTACCTTAACTAAAGTAAGAGGAAGAAATAAGTAGAGCATTAATATTATTAAGGGAGCTCTCCAGAAGATTTAAGACTTAGGCTATGAATTTTACCTTAAGATGTTTGGAGGTGTTGTACAAGCTAAATTAAATGACAAAGTGAGGAACAATGTCAGTACATAATTAAAGGCAAAATGTGAAATTATTTTGAAATTCACTTACAGTTAAGATTCACTGTGTTTTCTCTGTGGATTCTATTTATACCTTTAATCCTGCATTCTCCATTTCTACTTGGTTTTCTTAACATTTCTCTGCTACCTTCACCTTTTCCACTATAGTTTTTCTTACTTTAAGATTCTATTCTTTCCACTCATCATAGAATCTTGCACATTTCACTTAATCTCTATCTCTTTAGTCTCCATATTGAGAAAAGAATAACTATAAATGCCTGAAACTATTAGGCATTTAAATGGCTAAAAAGATATTCTAGCATATCATTTTACTAACAAAATAGTAAAAGTGTGTGACTTCTGCAAAATTCAGTATCTAATATTTTAGTTCTCATCCTGCCTCAAGAATAGTTTCTTTTTTTCTATTTTAAACTGTAGTTTTAGTGTGAGAGCAGCTTGACTCTTTTAATATCTAGATACTTAGGAGAACCTGAAACCTTTCATGCAGTGTGAGAAATCTCCTCTTAGTGATGACATTTATTGGTGGCTCTTTCAAAGTCAACCATCAGGTTGGTTTATCCTTCCTTCCTTAAATTCTTTTGCAAGATTTCCCAGAAAACTCTTTAAGAAATTCAAACTAGAATTGCTTGGAATGTTTGTACTAAGTGGCCAGATTTTCTAAACAGATCTTAGGGTGTGTTGATCATAATTATTTTAATAGCAGTGAATTTGGAAGCACCGCATTTGAAATGATCAAACAAAAGGGTAATGAATTGTTCTTTTAAAAATATTTAAGTCATCCTACCTTAATATGAAAAGCATATAAGTTCATTAAAAGAACCTAATCATATTTTTAAGTTAAATTATGGTTGGTCACTAAGTTACTTTTCTCAAAGGTACTTAACAAGTGTTAATAAATTGCTATAGTGTAGTAGGTTTTTGAGATGAAAATTATGTTCTCTGATTAGATGAAGATGAAACCACTCATGAGAACTCATTATAGTAGACCCTTGACATTCACAAAGTATGCAACCTTAAATCTTTGTGAACCCTCAAATTTAAGAAATTTCCATTTCAAAAATATAGGAGGTCTGTGCAATCTTTCTTCCAAAGACTCTCATTCTGAGTCATGCTACCATCATCACGTACAGAGTGTAACAAACGTTAACTTTCCAACTTTCAATAAAATTTACTTTTTGACTAATGTCAATTTTTTATAATTAAACATTTTTTTTTCATACCACAGATTTTTCTAGATCAGTGACAACAGGTAGAAAACCCACAAAACTTCATTTATAACGGAAGAATCCCTAAGGTAGGGGAGTTAGTTTATGTGTGTGAGGAATCAGTAATCTAAAGCTAGCTCAGCTCCCAGCATGCTTGATTTAGTTTTATGGCTTGACAAATTCCACAGGTGTAATGTCATGGAACTTGGGGGTAATTGGAAAATAATAAGACCAATCCTCAACATTTGTAAATTTTAAGATCTTACAATCTAACATCAGTTAGTAAAATCTAAGGCGAACCAAGTGCCCTCCACTTTCTCTGCTGGTATTTTATTTGAGAAATTGAGAGAGGCACTCAATATTAACATTAATATTTTCCTCCTTCTTACTTGTAAATATCCAATGCCATCAGTAGATAACCTGGGGTATTCCTTCAGAGCACAAGTTGTCTGCAATGCTTTTGTAAGGCATGGGGGAAGAGACCTCATAGAAGTTCAACAGTAAGTAGAGGCTTTATTTTAATTACCATTGACTGTTGACTGGTTTGGCCCAAGCATTCTGAACTTGGTGTTTTATCCGTCAAATTAGGGTGACTCTATTTAGATTCAGTTCAGACTTGAAGGTCTTGAATCACATCCAGCCTGGCTAAGAGTATTTGGTGGTTACTTTAAAAGAAAGGATTTGTTTGATCATGTGAGTTTTTATGGTTTTATCTTCATAGACAGGTTTTAACTGGTAGGACCTAGTAGTTAGGCATTTGGTAACACAAAATAGACAATTCCTCTGCACAGTATATAAATTCTTACACTTCTAGTGTTAACACTTAACACTGCTGTAAAAGCTGCCACCCTGATATCTTCTACTGCTAGTGCTACTGCACCTTCTCAAGTGACAAACCAAGGAACATATTGAATATTATGATGTGCTGACGTGAGGAAAATCTGGTGTCTCAGGAAAACTGGAGAAAATGCTTCCATACAATATCCCTGTAAAAGATAAACAAAGTAACACAAAGGAGAAAATCAGTCTCTCTATTCCACCTCCTTCCCATAGAGCCAAGCATGTAATAGACATTTAAAACATATTCTTTTGTGATGAAAATATGATTAAAGTTCTAGTTTCTCAAAAATGTGGGCATCATTTAAAGTTTTTATTTTATTCCAGGAGAGTTTTATTTTCCTTAATCAATAACCATAGTTACTCACCTAGATAGTCTTAGAGTTCACTTGCTGCTGCTGCTGCTACTTCTGCTAAGTCACTTCAGTCTTGTCTGACTCTGTGCGACCCCACAGATGGCAGCCCACCAGGCTCCACCATCCCTGGGATTCTTCAGGCAAGAACACTGGAGTGGGTTGCCATCTCCTTCTCCAATGCATGGAAGTGAAAAGTGAAAGTGAATTCGCTCAGTAAGTGTCTGACTCTTCGTGACCCCATGGACTACAGCCTACCAGGCTCCTCCGTCCATGGGATTTTCCAGGCAAGAGTACTGGAGTGGGTTGCCATTGCCTTCTCCGAGAGTTCACTTAGGCTAATAATATTTTTTTTAATCTAAGAAATTAGTTGAAAATCATCTAAAAATGGAGAATCTTGGGTTCAACCAAGAACATTGAGTTAAAATTAGAGGGGATGGGATCTTAGCAAATCAAAATATTTTAAACTCTCCCCGGAGATTCTAGTGCAGCTGGTCTACAGAGTAGTAAATAGGGACTCTGCAACTATTCTGCAACACAGAAGTGGTTCCCTGTAATAAAAAGTAGCTAATCTGAATTCTCATTAATGTACTATGTCATTTTTCCTCTCAGGGACTCGGTTTTCCAACCTGCGCAATGAAGCAGTAGTTGAACTAGTGATATCTCAGTTTCCTTACATATGCAGCAGTCTTTTAATCTCAGTCCTGTGTTTTATTTGTGTGTGTGTGTGTGTGTGTGTGTGTGTGTGTATATCTTCATATCTGAGCTAACTAAAAAGTTCCTGGAGTGGGTTTTTTGAGATACCTGTCACTGTTCATTCTTTCCAGGGACATTTTCAACAATATTGTGAGAAATTTTATGCAAAACCTTAAGATCTTATCTTTGATTTTTTTTTTAATAGTATCTGCTTTCTAAAGTCCTCAGCATATATCTCCTATGCTGGCCTCCTTTTAGATATCGGAAGCTTAAAAAAAAATAAAGTTCATTGTCGTTGAAGATAGCTATCCAGTGCAGTGGTCTTGCATGCTGATCTCATTGTACACCACCCACTTTTTACAAATTATATGAGCAGCAGTGTCAAACTACTTAGGGCTCCTCCAAAATTGCTTCATGTTGCCATACAGGTGACCTTACCCTTCTCTTTTTTCAGTATGCCCTTCTGTCTTTCCACCCTGAAAACTTCTCTGAAGCTTTTAAATCATCTTATCAGGTACTCTATGAAGCCTTCTTTGAAACCCCCACCTGCCATACACACACAATGTAGAATTAATAACTCCTATCTATTTTGTCTCTATGTCATATATATATATATATACATATATATATATATACATATACATCTTTTCCTGCATGAATCACACTGAATCATATATACTATAAGTTTCTTGAAGGTTAGGACTATCTCATTCATCTTCACATTTCCAGCATCTGGTACGTGGTACATTTTGCATGAATGTGCCGAGTCCATATTGGGCTTGCCCTATGGCTCAGCAGTAAAGAATCCACCTGCAATACAGAAGACAGAGGTTTGGTCTCTGGGTTGGGAAGACCCCTTGGAGGAGGACATGGCAACCCACTCCACTATTCTTGCCTGGGAAATTCCATGGACAGAGGAGCCGACCCAGCTACAGTCCAAAATGTCGCAGTCAGATGTGACTGAACACAACACGCATGAAGTCCATAGATCAGTGATAACCCTGTCAGGTTCCTCCTTTCCTCTAGGCTCCAATGTGATTTTTTCAGTTGCCTATTGGGACATCCCAAAATCAACTTATCTCAAACCAGAATTATTTATTTCTCCCCACAGTTGTCCAGTGTTTTTGCCAACTTTTCCTAATAGTCTCCAGCTATAAACCCTTCTGATTAGATTGGGCCATATTCCTCTGCCCTAATATGAAAGTTGCTCTGGTTTTCAATCTTATCAGCATGGCGCAAAAGGCTGTAAATCATCATACATCTGCTACTTTAAAACCATGGTTTAATCCTCATTGCTTATTGAACATACTGTTTATTCTTTTATTCATCCATTCATCCAAACTACAAAAAATGTTTGTAGTTTGCTTCTTGTATACCAGGCACTCTGCAGGGCACTGTGAACTATAAGAACTATTACATTTCTTTGTATTTGTTCCTGTTTCTCCATCTGTTTAGAAGTCAGCCCCACCCCCTCTTATTTGGTTGCCAGATTTTTACACAAACCTCAAGATCCTACTCCTTACAGTCTTCTCTGACTCTTCAAAGAGAAGTGATCCCTCACCTATGTGTATATAGAACCTGTGTCATACCTTTATTATTCTACATGTTCTAGTTACAAAGGTAGAATATACTGTATTTTATCACAGTTATTTGACTACCTTTCTAGTTTTCTCAGAGTCTAAGCCCTTTTAGAGGTCAGAGATTACTTGTTTCTAATATAATGCTTGGTACATGATTGATGCTTGATAAATCTTTGCAGATTTGAATTAAAATAGGCAAATTGAATTGCTCCCTCTTTGTCAGAATAAGTTCAAGGTACTATTTTCAACCTGGTGAGACAAGTATGAAGGTATGATGTTTATCGGCTTCTCTGTATTTTGTAGAAAGAGACTTTTAAGCAGAAGTGGATATCTTTAGAAGACCTGATTCAGGCTGCATCACCTACTCTGCTCTTACGTTACTAATATATCTTGTCTTTGCTCTAGTTAGGCAATCTGTTTATAAGCAATACCTTAAAGGATTCCTTTTCCTAGGTAGATAACATACAGTATACCTATTTAACAATAACAATGAACTCTTTCCTTTTATTTTTACCTAAATATTTTCCACTTTCTGATTCTGTTTTCTGGTTTATAAATTTTATATACATGTAAATGTGTTGCTTACAATAAGCACTTTACCCCTTATTTAGTCTGCTTCATTATTCAGTACTAGTCTTTCTTCTAACCCCACTACATATCAATGATGCTTTTACTAGTAAACTGGAAGAATTCTGCTTAATAAATGATATTGGAAATGTACAGGATACAAATGAGATATGAGGATTTCTCATATATTATCCTGGTACTATCCTTGCTACATGAGTTATTGGTATATAATTTTTATGAGTTAATTATATCTAGTGCTTTAGCCCTGGGGATTTTAGATGTTTCTACTAAAACACTATCTAAATTTACTGTCAAGTTTATATTAGTTGCTCTATTCAGGAATATAGATTTATTTTTCACATGAAACATGAACTCCTTAGACAGGAAGTCCAGATTTGACTGGTACTACTGCTCAAGGATGCCACAAAAGGCCAATGTTTCTTTCAGCCTTCTATTCTGCCCCTGTGTAGCCTTTGTCTTCTTGGTCACAATTAGGTTGCTCTTTCTCCAGGTATCCTGTTCATGTTCCAGGTAAAAAGAACGGGAGGGCCAAATACCAAGAAGTGCAAGTCAGCTGAATAACAAGTTTTAATAACAAGTTTGCCCACAGAATGGCTTCTCTTTACATTTCATTGGCCTGAACAGTATCACATGAATACCCATTGCTTCATCTGAGTCTGTGAAGCTGATTATATTCAGCTAGGCCTTTGGTCAAATTGAATAAAGTTTGGGTTCTTTTAGTAGAGAAAAAGAGAAGGATGAATTTTGAGATAGGAATCTTTACAGTGTCTGCCAATGACAATTTAACATAGCTGCTATTAACAACTCATGGGAAATAAGAAATCTGTGAAAAGAGATTTTTTTTCTTTTTTAAGCTAAAAAGCAAAAGCTTATGTAAAGAGCTGACTTTCAGTAGATGGAAGAGAGGTAGCTACTCTGCTACATAGAAACAGAAAAGAGAATTTATGACGTGAGATACTTTAGTGACAAGAAATTTCTTTTTATTTTTTGTTGTTTCTTCTAGGAAATTTTAGAGAGACACAAATCTGTGTATTAATGTGACTAAAGGTCGGTAGGCTCTAGGACTTATTGCAAGTTTTGATATTTTTCATTATAACTGTTATTAAAGACTCCATTACATATTGAGCACTGCAGCTGCTGCTGCTAAGTCGCTTCAGTCGTGTCCGACTCTGTGCGACCCCATAGACAGCAGTCTACCAGGCTTCCCCGTCCCTGGGATTTTCCAGGCAAGAACACTGGAGTGGGTTGCCATTTCCTTCTCCAATGCATGAAAGTGAAAAGTGAAAATGAAGGCACTCAGTTGTGTCCAACTCTTCGCGACCCCATGGACTGCAGCCTACCAGGCTCCTCTGTCCATAGGATTCTCCAGGCAAGAGTACTGGAGTGGGTTGCCATTGCCTTCTCCAGTTTTGAGCACTAGTAGAGTACAATGCAAAGTACACTGTTCTCTGCTAAAACGCTTCAGTCATATCCGACTTTTTTCAACCCTGCCCGTCAGTCTCCTCTGTCCATAGGATTCTCCAGGCAAGAATACTGGAGTGGGTCACCATGCCCACCCTAAGGGCATCTTCCTGACCCAAGGGGATTGAACCTGCCTCTCTTATGTCTCCTGTATTGTCAAGTGGGTTCTTTACCACTAGTGCCACCTGGAAAGCCCGCAGAGTACGCTAAGCAGAAGTGCCTCTTTCCCTCTGGGAAACTGCTACTGAAGCTAAGCAATGCTGGTGAGTCAACCCAATTGAACATATGTAGGCAGTGGATCACTGGAAAATACAAATATTTTGAAAGTACAGAAGCACGTGTTTTTGAAGGACTGTGAAAAAGATAGTCATAGAAGGTATCAGTTACTCAAAGTTAAAAAATGTTTATATTTGGTTATTATATTTCTGGAAAGTTCTCACTTTCCTTCATGACCCAGATAACCATGATGCTGTGATCACTCACCTAGAGCCAGACATCCTGGAATGCAGAGTCAGGTGGGCCTTAGGAAGCATCACAACAAATGAATCTAGTGGAGGCAATGGAATTCCAGTGGAGCTATTTCAGATCCTAAAAGATGATGCCAGCAAATTTGGAAAATTCTGCAGTGGCCACAGGACTGGAAAAGGTCAGTTTTCATTCCAGTCCCAGAGAAAGGCAATGCCAAAAAATGTTCAAACACAATGAGCACAATTGTACTTATCTCACACTAGCAAAGTCATGCTCAAAATTCTCCAAGCCAGGCTTCGACAGTACATGAACTGTGAACTTCCAGATGTTCAAGCTGTATTTAGAAAAGGAGGCACCAGAGATCAACAACATCTGTTGAGTCATCGAAAAAGCAAGAGAGTATTAGAAAAACAAGTACTTCTGCTTCATTGACTATGCTAAAGCCTTTGATTGTATGGATCAAAACAAACTGTGGAAAATTGGTCAAGAGATAGGAATACCAGACCACTTTATCTGCCTCCTGAAAAATCTGTATGCAAGTCAAGAAACAACAGTTAGAACCGGACATGCAACACCAGACTGGTTCCAAATTGGGAAAGGAGTACGTAAAGGCTGTATATTGTCACCATGCTTATTTAACTTATATGCAGAATATGTCATGTGAAATGCTGGGCTGGATGAAGCACAAGCTGGAATCAAGATTTCTGGGAGAAATATCAATAACCTCAGATACGCAGATGACACCACCCTTATGACAGAAAGTGAAGAAGAACTAAAGAGCCTCTTGATGAAAGTGAAAGAGGAGAGTAAAAAAGTTGGCTTAAAACTCCACATTCAGAAAACTAAGATCATGACATCTGGTCCCATCACTTCATGACAAATAGATGAGGAAACAATGGAAACAGTGAGAGACTTTACTTTTTAGGGCTCCAGAATCACTGCAGATGGTGACTGCAACCATAAAATTAAAAGATGCTTGCTCCTTGGAAGAAAAGCTGTGACCAACCTAGATAGCCTATTGAAAAGTAGAGACATCCTTTTGCTGACAAATTTCCATCTGTTCAAAGCTGTGGTTTTTCCAGTATTCATGTATGAATGTGAGAGTTGGACTATAAAGAGCGCTGAACACTGAAGAATTGATGCTTTTGAACTGTGGTGTTGGAGAAGACTCTTGAGAGTCCCTTGGACTGCAAGGAGAACAAACCAATCCATCCTAAAGGAGATTAGTCCTGAATATTCATTGGAAGGACTGATGCTGAAGCTGAAACTCCAATTCTTTGGCCACCTGATGCAAAGAATTTACTTGTTGGAAAAGACCCTGATGCTGGGAAAGATTGAAGGCAGGAGAAGGGGACAACAGAGGATGAGATGGTTGGATGGCATCACTAACTCAATGGACATGAGTTTGAGCAAGCTCTTGAGAGTTGGTGGTGGACAGGGAAGTGTGGCATCCTGCAGTCCATGGGGTCACAGAGAGTTAGACACGGCTGTGTGACTAAACTGAACTCAGCTGTTAGAGAAGTTAAGAGACATATTCCATACTTGTTCTTTCTTTTCTGGAGTGATCTGCACTGTAAGCAGCTACATTAGAAAAATAGGTATTTGGTGGGGCATCTAGAAGAACTTCCAATGAACCCTTCTCACTCTCCCTCAACCCCATCCCTAAAGACACTCATAAATTCCTGCTGTGTACCTTGCCAATGGTTGGTCATTTTATCTCCAAATAAAGCCCAAAATTGGTCAGTACTGTCCATATTTTACCTGTGAGATATCAGAGAACCAGAAAGGTTCAGTAACTTTCCCAAGGAGTCAGGGAAGAATGTCAGATGTGACTTGTAAGCAGATCATTTTTTTCACCACCTCCCTTTATATTTGAAATAAATGGATTATTTCTTCAGGAATTCTCAGCCTCAGGACAGGCAGGAGGACAGAATGGGCAGACATTCCTCATTCTGTGAAGGCTGCCTGTCTGATGGAAGACTGACCGCTCTTGGGAGTAAAAATGAGAAGTCCCAGTGCTGTGTGTGATTCTTCCCAACAAAACCAGGATTATTCTTGTGAGTGTTTGTCATCATTTCATCCAGGGCTCCATGAGAATCAGAATTAATCATTGGTTTGGATCTGAGATACTGTAAATGCATAATGATTTTTTTTATAATCTCCCCTTCTCTAATAGGTCCTGCATGCTTTCTGGTAATTATCCAGAATGAAATTAAAATGAAGTGAGTCCATCTTCTTAAAATGTGTGATTTATGCAATTAGTGAGATTGGATTTTATCTTTCAAACAAAAGAAACAGTATTATTATTAATGTAATGTAATGAACTTTCTTTAAAGAAATACATTATAAATTTAGGAAGCAAAAAAGTAAGCCAAATAATTCTAGTATTTTCATTCTCTATAATAAAACTGTGAATGTTTAAAGATATCTAGCTATTTTTAATCAGTTCTACATGTATATGGTTTCTTTTAATTTTATTTATAATATTCATTTGCAGTAGCCATTTTGCATATCATTAGACAAGGAAGGTCAGACTAATGCATTGTCAGTACAGTCAGGTATATGGTGGACTAGGTGTAAGGTAGGAATATGAAATGGGCTTCCATGATTGCTCAGTGGGTAAAGAATCTGCTTGCAATGCAGGAGACACAGGAGCCATGGGTTTGATCCATAAGTTGGGAAAATCCTCTGGAGAAGGAAATGGCAACCCACTTCACTATTCTTGCTTTAAAAATCCTGTGGACAGAGGATCCTAGCGGGCTGGTGCTAGTGGTAAAGAGCCCGCCTGCTAATGCAGGAGACATAAGAGACTCAGGTTGGCTCTCTGGGTTGGGAGAATCCCCTGGAGGAGGGCATGACAACCCCCTCCAGTATTTTTGCATGGAGAATCCCATGGACAGAGGAACCTGGTGGACTATGATCCATATGATCACAGAGAGTGAGACATGACTAAAGTGACTTAGCAGGCAGGAGTAGGAAGTAAATTGTACTTAAAAGCTCATTTACCCTCTGAAGAAAGTATCCATTTCTCTTCCTCTCTAAATCTCTCCCTTTCCTGCTCTCTCCCTCTCTGCTTGTTTCTCTTTTCCTTCCTCCCTCCCTTGCTCTCATTTTCTGGCTTTCAAGCCCCCTATTGCACTCCCTTCTTTGAACCCTGGAACATTGAAATCAATCTATGAAATATAGAAATGCATATGCATACAGTAAAAACAAACAAGCAAACACACAAATACTTTCTGGCTAGTGACTCCTGAGTCTTTTAGGAAGTAAAACTAGCCGTGTGCACGAGATGTCAAGTTTCTGATGAAGGACTATTAAGTGGGTTATTCAGTGCCAAGAGGTAACCTGTCATCACCAAAACATCAAAATGGCATTGCTTAACAGTGTCATATGAAATACAAATTCTTTGAAAGAAAGACCTGTTCTAGTATAGTGAGGACTAGTTCTTAGGAACCATATCAGATGGCCATCCAGTGGTTAAGACTCTGTGCTTCCATTGCAGGGAGCACAGGTTCCAATCCATGGCCGGGGAACTAAGATGCCACATGCCACTTGGTGCAGCCAAAAAAATAAAATGTTAAATTTGTTTAAGAAAAAAAAGAAGTACTCAGAAATGAGTACTTAGGCAATTGATGCAGTTATGGTATTTGGTATTTGGCAGTCCTTTCAAGAATTTGCAACACTGCTGGACTAGAGCAGAGGTTAGTTAATATATTTTATTTCCTCTCTCCCACCTTTATGCTTGCTATTCTATTCAAGGAGTTATTTATTTAATAAAAAGAGAGTTCAGGAATAATGTAGAAATAAATTGAAAAGCCTACTTTATTCAATTTCATGTGAAACAAATATTATCATGCTCCAGTGGAAAAACTACAAGCTAAAAACAGTAGTAAGATTTCAAAACTCGTTTACAGTATTTCCATGTATTAGAATTTATGTCCTCAGTCAATCAATCCATCAAAGAAACATGACTAAATGCCCTCAGTGTATTAGACACTTTGCTAAGCAGACACCAGGTACCATAGGGGATTCAAAGATGTTCCTATCCTCAGGGAGCTGGCAATCTGGCTAGATAACAATTCAAGATAATAACCATTGTTCTAAGCCATTTTAAATAAAACTCAGTGGGTTGAGGTTAAAAATAAAAAAACCTCCTTGACAGTTATGGCTTTTTATGGGATAAATTGCTTCCCCCACCCCCCAAATGTTTAGTGAATCAGCCATCACTTATAGACTGAGCAGAGTAAGGTTTTCTTCATGTTTGTTCCTCCTAAGCCTTTGTTCGTGGCTCCTTAAAATTTGTTTAGGGCTGAGTTCCAGAGTCTAAGGGATATTGAAGTGTGAAAACAAGTCTAAGTGTGAAAACAAGTAACATGATGAAGATAATTAAAGGGAGAAAGGGAGAGCTGATCACAAAGTGAGTTTATTCAGACTGAAAAGAAGAAAGGAGAAAAGAATATTTTAGTAGTATCTTCATATTCATGCCAAGGGTAGTAGTCATTTATTTTTCCACATTACTGAGACTAAGGCAAAAATATGAATTGTTTTTTAACTAATCAGAGTACTTATGTGCTGAACCCTGATGTCAGAAGGTTTGAGACAGTAAACGTGGTGGTAATGAAGCTGCCTGCAGCAGGCAGGAGACTGGGTCCAGTCCTGGGTTGGGAAGATCCCCTGGAGAAGGCATGGAAACCCACTCCAGTCTTCTTGCCCTGAGAATCCCATGGATAGGAAACCTGGCGGGGTACAGTCCATGACGTCGCAAAGAGTCAGACATGACTGAGTGATTAACACATTCGCTTTTTTGTTCATGTTCTGTGAAAAACATTTATGATCACAATTCTAAGTCCTGTTTGCAAGTAACCTTATTTTGAGTGATTATTAAAGCAATATATGCTTACAAAAATAATTCGGACTACACATAAAAATATGAAGGACTCAAACTCACTTGAATTCCAACCTCCCAGTGATATATGTGTTTACCAGCACTTTGTGCATCTGTGTGGCATCATCTTACCAATATAGAAATGAATGCAGTTTTATGTTTAGTGGGGCTTCTCTGGGGGCTCAGATGGTAAAGAATCCGCCTGTCTTGCAGAAGACCTGGGTTTGGTCCCTGGGTCGGGAAGATTCACTGGAGGAGGAAATGGCAACCCACTCCAGTATGCTTGCCTGGAGAATTCCATTGACAGAGGCTGGCAGGCTACAGTCTGTGGGGTTGCAAACAGTCGGACACAACTGAGCAATTAGCACTCTATATTTTATAGTTTATTTTTGATCATAAGAATCATTTGTACCCAGTCGTTGAATTATAGCCTAGTTAAAGTTCAGTTCAGTCGCTCAGTCGTGTCCGACTCTTTGCGACCCCATGAATCGCAGCATGCCAGGCCTCCCTGTCCATCACCAACTCCCAGAGTTCACACAGACTCACATCTATCGAGTCGGTGATGCTATCTAGCCATCTCATCCTCTGTCGTCCCCTTTTCCGCCCCCAATCCCTCCCAGCATCAGAGTCTTTTCCAATGAGTCAACTCTTCACATGAGGTGGCCAAAGTACTGGAGTTTCAGCTTTAGCATCATTCCTTCCAAAGAACACCCAGGACTGATCTCCTTTAGAATGGACTGGTTGGATCTCCTTGCAGTCCAAGGGACTCTCAAGAGTCTTCTCCAACACCACAGTTCAAAAGCATCAATTCTTCAGTGCTCAGCTTTCTTCACAGTCCAACTTTCACATCCATACATGACCACTGGAAAAACCATAGCCTTGACTAGATGGACCTTTGTTGGCAAAGTAATGTCTCTGCTTTTGAATATGCTATCNGGATCTCCTTGCAGTCCAAGGGACTCCCAAGAGTCTTCTCCAACACCACAGTTCAAAAGCATCAATTCTTCAGTGCTCAGCCTTCTTCACAGTCCAACTCTTGCATCCATACATGACCACTGGAAAAACCATAACCTTTACTAAACAGACCTTTGTTGGCAAAGTAATGTCTCTGCTTTTCAATATACTTGAGCCTAAAATCTTGGACAACAACAAACTGACTCAACAGGTATAAATGGGTGAGGCCATTCCAAAGAGATATCTGTTGTAGACTCACTGATCGTGGTTGACCTTCCTTGTTGTAAGGATTCTTACTCTAGCGAACTTAGATGAAACCACCTGAGCTACAAGCTTCTACTGGAAACATCAAGACCCGGTATGGGCTCTTCTGTGTGCATTTTTTCCTGCCATTACCATTGGCATTGTCGCAGAGAGAGGCTGATCCAGAGTGAACACGATATGGAGCAGAGTCATGATGCACTTTGTCCACAACAGACATTATTGTCAGAAGCCAGAGATATTTTTGGTATCATCTGTTATGCTCATAACCTAGCTTCTCCTGGCCAAACCAACATTCTTCTGTGATTAAGTTGACAAAGACCAACCCTGATCTTAACAGGAATGAAATGAGATGCCTACAGGAAACTTTCCTAACAATAATCATCATATAATGTGATTAATTCTAATTTTAAAAAAGGACTTCCCTATAGGCCAACTAAGGGGATGATTAATATAAAATGAATTATGATGTGCCATGAAAGTCTCCTGAAATGATGTTACAAAATCATTACAAGCAAAAAGGAGCAGCACTCCTAGAAACTATAAAAAGAAAGTTGAGTGGAGATATTAGTTTCCCCCCAAAAAAAAACATGGTTTGGGAAGAAATTGTTCTATCTAGTTGACAGATAACATATGCTAATACTATAAAAATTTTTCCATTTTTATAAGAAATTGATTCACTGGGATCCCATACTTTGTTGAAATCAATCCTTAAAACCATCATATTCTGTTTTCTCTCATTTTATATTTCTGGTATTATTATCCAAATTAATATCCATGTTTCCGTTGATTTTAGAGAGAGAATAAATTGATGAGCCAACAAGAATGTTCTGATCACTTGATGGTCACATCTCATTACTACTTAATGATTAGCATTCTGATCATAATGGAGACAAAACCTCTTTAAAAATAGTAAAATCTTTACATATTTGACTTCTGTTCTTTGATTATCTTCACCCTTGGTAATCTCATTGCAAACAACTTATCATATAAGGTCAAACTGACATGAAAGTAATGTGAAGTTGCTCAGTCGTGTCCGACTCTTTGTGACCCCATGGACTGTAGCCTACCAGGCTCCTCCGTCCATGGGATTTTCCAGGCAAGAATACTGGAGTGGGGTGCCGCATAAGAATAGTCAAATTCATGTCTCCCGAACTGACAACTTTTCTTTACTCTCATCCTGGCTGATGTCTTGTCAACACTTCAGATGCATATGGTAAATGGAATCCTTTATCTCCCCATTGCAAATCAATTCTAATCTTTCTTTTTCTGTCATTGGCACCAACCAGATGTTTATCCTCCTCTTGTCTCTTTTCCTTTTTTTCTTCTTATCCAAAATGGTAGTGACCTCTTTTTCCACCCCCACTACCCACTTTCGTCCTCTCTAGATTTTCACTGCTGAACCCACAGATGTTCTCACTAATTTCGTAGCCAAAAACAATTCAGAAGTACATTAAAAATTTTTAGCTACCTCTCTAATAACTGGGCCTTAAAATTGACACACTTTCCATAACCATGGCTGGTACCTGGCATAACTGATGAATGTTTAGGTTTCTTTCCTGTCAACTAGACCTAGACTCAAATATGCAACACCAAACTCAGGGCATACATGTGACCTATAGGTTAAGTCAGTGCACCGATAATCTTACCAGTGATCCTGACCTACGAGAACTGGAGTTCATCCCAATCTCAGTTTAAGTGAAATGGAATCTGATACATCGCTTGGGTCTTCTCTCTCCATGGGTCCCAGTTCTTCCTCCATTCCTCTATTATATATGATTAGATCTGCCAGAATCTCACCATTGCCCTTGCCATATCCGCATTCCATATTGTTAGGCTCAGTCCACATACTTGGATGCTCTGATAACAGCCACTATTTCTAATGTCCATTCTAAAACTATTGTTTCCCCTAAGATTTTGTTGAGTCTCCCTTCTCCAGCTTAATGCCCCCCATGACAGAGTAAGTGCCTACTCCATCCACATTTCCTCACCTTCTACACTGCCAGAGGCACATTATTTATGCATGAATCTACCCAAGTTCTGACAATCCAGTCTACTCTACCTCCATACTATTTCTCAAATGCAGGTAACCCTTTGATATACACTACCATAAATAAACTTAGTTCAGAACAGAGTTGTTAAATAGAAATATCACATAAATATACATTATATATGTAATTCTAAATTTCCCAATAGCCACATTATAAAAAGTTTAAACACTAAGTGAAATTATTGTGAATATAATATATTTCATTTAATCTAAGAATTCGGTCCCATCACTTCATGGGAAATAGATGGGGAAACAGTGGAAACAGTGTCAGACTTCATTTTGGGGGGCTCCAAAATCACTGCAGATGGTGATTGCAGCCATGAAATTAAAAGACGCTTACTCCTTGGAAGAGAAGGCAATGGCACCCCACCCCAGTACTCTTGCCTGGAAAATCCAATGGACGGAGTAGCCTGGTGGGCTGCTAGACAATTTGTCTATGGTGTCCGTTGCTATATCCCACCACCAAAACCAGTGTCCTTTATAAACTTCTGTCAACAATTTTAATAAATGATTATTTGATTGGAAATAATATTAGTAAATATCTCTTCAATCATATCAATTCTGGATAAATTGGCCATCAGTTTTTATATATTTTAAGGAGAGAAATATACTCTCAAAGCTCACAAAATTACAACATAGGTACTTGGAATAAACAGTCTTCCAGATCCTTAAGCAATTCAGTTCAGTTTTCTAGGGAGAAGGTGAGCATTCAACCATAGAATCATCATCTTGCTGTGGTTTTGATAAACTTTATACAAAGAAAACATATTACACGAACATATATTACAAGGGCTGCCCTGGTGGCTCAGTTGATAGAGAATCCACCTGCAATGCATAAAGAATCCACCTGCAGTGCAGGATACCCGGTTTGGTCCCTGGGTAGGGAAAATCCTCTGAAGAAGGAAATGGCAGACCCACTCCAATATCCTTGCCTGGGAAATTCCACGGACAGAGGATCCTGGCAGATTACAGTCCCCAGGGTCACAAAGAGTTGGGCACGACTTAGCAACTAAACCACCACCACCATATTACAAAGCGGAAAATAATTACCTGGAAATTCAAAGGGAATGGAAAATTATTTGCCCCAAATATAGTGATTTCCTAGGTAAAAGGCCTCTAATTATCTTCTGAAATGACCTAATTAGTTTATCATTCCTCTGCTCTACGTAGAGAAGAGCCCAGGCTGGATTGCTGCTCCCTGTTGGTGTCCCTTCCTCCACTGTCTCACCCCCCTCCCATGCAAGTGATAATAGCTATTTGACTTTAAGTCACTTCATTGCTCCTGCAGCTTCTACAGTTGGTCTTCTTTCACTGTTTCTATGTCAGGTATCTGACTTCTTCCCCAGTGTCTGCAGAATATTGGCATTGTCTGTGTCTATGCCGTTTCTGCTCCTTCAGTCCTACCATAATAGAATATGATTCTCATGCAGTACTACAATGCAGCTAATCTTTTTACAACACAAGAGACAGATGTATGAAATAACTTCAGCCTTCACGAAATTACCTTTTATACAGTGCTCCATAGCATCATCAAAACAGCATTCTTCACTGAGCAGCTTATTGAGAGAGAAGCCACAAAGTCACAGTGCTTTGTCTTCATAAATTTATTGCAGATTCTTATGCTCTAGATCTCTTCTACCTTCTTAAATGTACGTGCTAACCAATTGCCAGGCTGTCAGCAGGCTGCCTGGTTAAGATGAATTTCATAGGTTTAGTCGCTAGCCTCTTATCTCTTTTCCTCATAATCTAGCCCTACCTCAAAATCCTTTTAACTGATAAACAAAAATATCTAGATTTTTCCAAAAGCCTTCTAATTTAGCTGTTTTTATGTTATACAACTTTATAAAAATTTGCAAGCACAAAACTTTTTAAAATCATAGCCAATTGTATGTATGCAACTTCATAACTGTGCATGTCCTTTACAGGCAGTTACAAATACCTGTCAGAATATTTTTGTATTTATTTGTTCCTATTCTTAGAGGGAAGGAAAAAAACATACACTGATGCCCTTTACTCTCCCCTAAAGGAAATGTCATGCCCAAGTAAGGAAAAAAAATTTCTGCATGATGAATTCTGTATCAGAAGTTCAGCTATGACTTAAGATGCATCAAAGAGCTCACAAAAAGCTGAACCTTATTGATGAAAGTGGGGAATAACCTAACAGACTCCCACATACCTTTAAACCTTAATATTTGCTTTGTTCTACTTGATTATTATTGGTTTTCTCTTCTAAGGGACATTGGCTATTTCCAGTTTATATTTAAATACCTAGAGGGAGTAGAAAGCAAAGGTCTTGGAATTTTTTCTCCTACTTCTCAAAGTTTTCCTACAAGTGAAATAACAAGGAGGGCCTGTGTATCTTCAATAGCATGATATCATTATAAAAGCAAAACTCCTTCACCGTTCCTGAAGGACCAGCTTTGCGCCAGACACTGGGTGCAGTTCTGGAAACATAAACTGAGTATGACCACCCTGCTCATATCTAGTGAAAAAGACACTCAGCTCTGATAACACAATGTGAGGCATATGCCTGTGTTGTTTCCACAGTCCTGAAGTTGCAGAAAGGGAGAAGCTCTTATTCTTTTCAGAGAGTTGAGAAGCAAGGAGGCAATGAAGATTTTTGCCTTGGAAATGAATATAATGTTGCCAAGAAGTAGGACAACCCTTCTCAAATCCAAATCCAAAAGGAAAAAAAATTAAGGTGTCATGGATGAAAAGAAGTAGGAAGGGGGAAAAGAAGGAAAGACTTTATTTTAATCCAAGTTAACTACTCATTGAAGGCTAATTTTTCCATAATAAAATCACATGATTGAAACTTGGGAAATATTATATCAAACTTGTTATTTGGCATCACTTAATCAGCATAAGCTGGAATCAAGATTGCCAGGGGAAATATCAATAACCTCAGATATGCAGATGACAACACCCTTATGGCAGAAAGTGATGAGGAACTCAAAAGCCTCTTGATGAAAGGGGAAGAGGAGAGTGAAAAAGTTGGCTTAAAGCTCAACATTCAGAAAATGAAGATCATGGCATCTGGTCCCATCACTTCACAGGAAATAGATGAGGAAATAGTGGAAACAGTGTCAGACTTTATTTTTCTAGGCTCCAAAATCACTGCAGATGGTGACTGCAGCCAAGAAATTAAAAGGCGCTTACTCCTTGGAAAGAAAGTTATGACCAACCTAGATAGCATATTCAAAAGCAGAGACATTACTTTGCCAACAAAGGTCCATCTAGTCAAGGCTATCGTTTTTTCCAGTGGTCATGTATGGATGTAAGAGTTGGACTGTGAAGAAAGCTGAGCACTGAAAAATTGATACTTTTGACCTGTGGTGTTGGAGAAGACTCTTGAGAGTCCCTTGACCTGCAAGGAGATCCAAACAGTCCATTCTAAAGGAAATCAGTCCTGGGTGTTCTTTGGAAGGATTGATGCTAAAGCTGAAACTCCAATACATTGGCCACCTCATGCGAAGAGTTGACTCATTGGAAAAGACTCTGATGCTGGGAGAGATTGAGGGCGGGAGGAGAAGGGGACGACAGAGGATGAGATGGCTGTATGGCATCACCAACTCAATGGACATGAGTTTGAGTGAACTCCAGGAGATGGTGATGGACAGGGAAACCTGGCGTGCTGCGATTCGTGGGGTCGCAAAGAGTCAGACACGACTGAGTGACTGAACTGAACTGAACCAACAGAAAATAATGACTTCCCTCGTGGCTCAGACAGTAAAGTGTCTGCCTACAATGAGGAGACCCAGTTTCAATCCCTGGGTGGAGAAGATCCCCTGGAGAAGGAAATGGCAACCCACTCCAGTATTCTTGCCTGGAAAATCCCACGGACGGAGGAGCCTGGTAGGCTACAGTCCATGGGGTCACAAAGAGTTGGACAGGACTGAGCGACTTCACTTTCACTTTCAATCAACAGAAAATGATGCTATAGAAAAAATATTTTAAACAAAAACTTTTTTATTTCAACTGAATACAGTCACTCAGAGGTTTGATGTATCTTTGATAAAACTTCCTTTCAGAATGATCTGACAAGGTATTCCAGTGATATCACAGGATTAGTGATCCTAGTGAAACAAGATGATGGTACAGGACTGAGCGACTTCACTTTCACTTTCAGTCAACAGAAAATGATGCTATAGAAAAAATATTTTAAACAAAAACTTTTTTATTTCAACTGAATACAGTCACTCAGAGGTTTGATGTATCTTTGATAAAACTTCCTTTCAGAATGATCTGACAAGGTATTCCAGTGATATCACAGGATTAGTGGTCCTAGTGAAACAAGATAATGGCTGGAGGTACTCTATAGAGGTTCTACCTCTGATAATTCCTCTGACTCATATCATCAAAATAATTTCAGCTTTGCTACTGATATATAACCTCAAAAATACCTTGAAGGTTAATAACTACTTTATGATTCTGGTAATTATGGCAATCAGAATGAACCTTAAATGCCCAGCATAGCACAGCACCTCAAAACTTTGATATCTACATGGCTAGAAAGATGAATGTCAAAAAATAAAATAAAAGAAAAGAACCAGTGTGGCTTTTCAATTTGGACTGGTCTGGCTCTTCACCATCCCTGATTATACCACTGCCTCAGTTACTTCTCCTGACATCAGTGAGTAGAAGAATAAAAAAATCAGTTATACAGTGGCCTAGTTAGTATCCCTAACTAGACACAGTTGAATGTGACTGGGAGGTGGGGGGTCGGGGGGGCTGTCTCTTATACACATCTAGATGTGTATAAGAGACAGACCTGGTACTTTTNAGCATTAGGGTCTTTTCCAATGAGTCAGTTCTCTGCATCAGGTGGCCAAAGTATTGGAGTTTTGGCTTCAGCATCAGTGAAATGCCAGAAAATCTGGAAAACTCAGCAGTGGCCACAGGACTGGAAAACGTCAGTTTTCATTCCAATCCCAAAGAAAGGCAATGCCAAAGAAGGTTCAAACTCCACACAATTGCACTCATCTCACACGCTAGCAAAGTAAGGCTCAAAATGCTCCAAGCCAGGCTTCAACAGTACATGAACCATGAACTTCCAGATGTTCAAGCTGAATTTAGAAAAGGTAGAGGAACCAGAGATCAAATTGCCAACATCTGTTGGATCATCGAAAAAGCAAGAAAGTTCCAAAAAAAAATCTACTATTGCTTTATTGACTATGCCAAAGCCTTTGACTGTGTGGATCACAGACTATGGAAAATTCTTCAAGAGATGGGAATACCAGACCACCTGACCTGCCTGCTGTATGCAGGTCAAGAAGCAACAGTTAGAACTAGACACAAGGAACAATAGACTGGTTCCAAATCGGGAAAGGAGTATGTCAAGACTGTATATTGTCACCCTGCTTATTTAACTTATATATAGAGTACATCATGTGAAATGCTGGGCTTGATGAAGCACAAGCTGGAATCAAAATTGCCAGGAGAAATATCAATAACCTCAGATACACAATTGACACCACCCTTATGGCAGAAAGCAAAGAAGAACTAAAGAGCCTCTTGATGAAAGTGAAAGAGGAGAGTGAAAAACCTGGCTTAAAGCTCAACGTTCAGAAACGTAAGATCGTGGCATCCGTCCCATCACTTCATGGCAAATAGATGGGGAAACAATGGAAACAGTGACAAGCTTTATTTTTTTGGGCTCCAAAATCAATGTAGATGGCGAGTGCAGCCAGAAATTAGGACTCTTGCTCCTTGGAAGAAAAGCTATGAACAACCTAGACAGCATTTTAAAAAGCAGAGACATTACTTTACCAACAAATGTCCATCTAATCAAAGCTATGTTTTTCCAGTAGTCATGTATGGATGTGAGAGTTGGACTATAAAGAAAGCTAAGCACTGAAGAGTTGATGCTTTTGAACTTTGGAGTTGGAGAAGACTCTTGAAAGTCCCTTGGACTGCAAGGAGATCCAGCCAGTCAATCCTAAAGGAAATCAGTCCTGAATCTTCATTGGAAGGACTGATGTTGAAGCTGAAGCTCCAAAACTTTGGCCACCTGATGCGAAGAACCGACTCGTTGGAAAAGCCTATCTTACACCCAATAATTTGTACCTCCTTTTCCTATACCCATATACTGCCTCTCCCCACTTCTCCCTACTGGTAACCACTGGTTTGTTCTGTTTATCTGTGAGTCTGCTTACTTTTTGGTATATTTACTAGTTTGTTGTATTTTTTTAGATTTCACATGTAAGTAACATGATGCAATATTTGTCCTTTGCTGTCTGACTTGACTTAGTATAATGCTCTTCTAGACCATCCATGTTGCTGCAAATGGCAAAATTTTGGTTTTATTTGTGCTGAGTAGTATTCTATTGTGTATATATACATATACACATATACCACATCTTCTTTATCCGTTCGTCTGTGGATGGACACTTAGATTGGTTCCGTATCTTGGATTTTTAAATCTTTCTATGTGATGTATTGCTTTTGGAGCTTAAGTAGTGTCATGAGACATGTACTAGAATGTCTGTCATATTGGCCATGCTCACAGAACCTAAGAGACCATGTGTGCATACATTAGGGGACTGAAGCACAACTCTCCTGTCTCTAGGAGAAGAAATAAGGGCATCTGGAGCCCAATGGCAGGGGGCGGGGGGAGAATTGGTATTTACACTAGATTTAGAGGCAGCCCCTGTCAGTTTTTCCTAGATTGGGACACTGAAGGTTAAAGTTTGGTCTGGGTAGCAGGAGAACATCCTAAAATCTCGGTGAGCTGGCTTCTTTGACTTTTTAGAATGACCTAGGGCTACAACTTAGATGTTGGTGGGAGAAGGATGGAGAACAGCCTTCCACAGGGAGCATGGCAGCATGGAGGCCTTGCCCTTTTAAATTGGGAGCGGGAATAGCAATTACCATTCTGATGCACGGGGCCCCTGAGGGGAATCCATTGGTCCTGCATTGCCAGTGAAGCGGCTGCCAAAGCTCATTAGGTCTGTGTTGGAGCTGTTTTTGGAGCTCTTGTCAACTTCCTCCCAGTAGTGTCCCTCACAGTCACAATTAGTCCCAGGTGACTTACTGAAGCCCAAGGAATTTGGGAGTATCTATTCAATATGGTCCATCCTTTTATTGGAAAAGAAAACTCTTTAGATCAACTTAGACAGAAACAGTAGCAGAGATGTTTATTTTGTCAGACACTGATTAATGTTTGATAGGCATCAATGTCATGTGGAAGTGTGGGTTTAGAAGATATAGAAACAGAATTGATATGATTTGTTAAATATTTTTTGGATTAGGGATGCAAGGGACATGAAACATGGCTGGCCAACTCTTCTTATTCTAAGTATCATAGCAAAAGTATATAGTAAAATAATTCTGTTTTGCAAAAGCAAGAGGCTTGGATATGATATTTTTCAACAGACTTCTCCCAGGTTTGGAACTGATACAAAGAGATGAAGACACTTAAGGAGGAAACCTAGAATTATGAAACCTTTAGTTAGATATTAGTATTGACAAACAGATGGTGGGAATATTAGTGCATTACATTTTTAGACAAGAAAACATAAATCGCTTTAAAGCCTCTTGTCTCAATTATTTGTGAAGTGTTTGATACTCATGATACTATGCTTTTCCTTTTGATAACAGGCAACTTAAAATGTAAAGCAATTAATGGTTTATGCAAAGACCTTTAGCATGTAGGGAGTGAATTGGAGTTAGGTCTAGGTCGGTCTCCTAACTCTCACCCTAGGGTTGATTTCTCTAGAACTGGCTGCAGAGACTGCACTGTGGTGACTTGCCTGACAGAGGGAATTTGACTTCAAGAGAACTCTAGTCTTAGCAACAGGGGACAAGACATATAAAGAAGGTGAGAATTCTCATGATGAAACCATAAAGATATTTCACCAAAAGTGAATGCTAGGTTGCACATGTTTGAGAAGCTGAATTTAAGACATTGGACTTGATTAAGTGAAAACTCAGGTAACCATATCAGGCTTAAGAGGTTAACCCAAAGAAAAAACAATTAAGTGATCTTTTAGCATGTCACACCCATTCTTGAGATATCGACCACCCAAAGGGCCCTGGGCTCTCTGTTTCCCTACATGGAGATGACGCAGATATTACTTTTCAAGATGGATACACTCAATGTCTATATCAATCAGTTCTTGAGTCACAAGTCGGAAAACTCTTTCTTTAAATGAAAGTGCCATTTCTCTGGACAGCTCAGCTTTATAAAGGTATGACTCATTTCTTTTGATCAGCATGAAAGGAACATATCTGCAATTTTGTAAGTATGTAGGACCCACAGTTGAGAATTCTGCTTCTGTCCTCAGGACTTTCACTTGTCCTGTCCAGGACTGTTTAGAATCCCATAGATGCTGTTTAGAATCAAATAGGTTTAAGCTTAAATGGACACTTTTAAAAAATTTAAACAAAAAATCATAACTAACTAAATTGAACTAGTTAGTTGTATTAAGATACATTAAGTATGTTGTATTAGGAGTCTTAAAACTCATTTTCTGTTGCCATTTTTTGTCGTAGAGTGAAGGCATTTTGGTTCTATTTGTTATATTAATAACTGGACTAATGGGAGAAGGCACACGAAGATACTTTTAATTAGGGTCAACAAAGGTTACATTTTAACAATGAATAATTGGTCTTTGTTCTCCAAATGTCATATCTGATTTTTCCTATAATTTCTGTGTCCCTCATAGCCCCCCCGACCCATTTCTAAGGGTCTCAGTTTTCTGCTCTCTCATGACAAATAAATGCAATTGATTCATATTTTAAAATCCTATTTAGAATAATTATGTTTAAACAGTTCACAGAGAAGACATTCAATATAAAAGGAATAAATACAGATGCTGTATTTATTTTCTTAATCTACTAGGTGTCTAAGGAAGGACTTTATGACTATAGGAACCAGGAATATTTGGATACCAATGTAATAAAATTTAAGTAATCTTAAAACCAAAACAATGTATTTTGAAAATAAACATACTCTTTGATGGG
Organism: Oreotragus oreotragus; assembly: GCA_006410675.1. Classification (NCBI taxonomy): domain Eukaryota; kingdom Metazoa; phylum Chordata; class Mammalia; order Artiodactyla; family Bovidae; genus Oreotragus; species Oreotragus oreotragus. The sequence continues at coordinate 62,702 of SJYX01019546.1, forward strand.
TTAAATGTAATTTGCCAAGTTATCCATGATAAGTGTTTAAGTATTAGTAGAGTTTTAATAATAGAATGCTTTGCTCTGAAATATGCATAGGATACTGAATGCCACAATTAATGTAAAATACAATGACTCTCCTACTCAGGATGTTTTAATTCTGTAAGCAATTACATATCAGAAGATCTGTTAGCTATTTAAGGCTGTAGTTAAATTTGCAATTTAGAATGATCAATCTGGTGAAAGAGTATCAGCTGCTTTGCAGTAGGCACAGGCTGAATCAGAGAGGTTCAAAAGGAATTTGTTGACCCTTGAGCAACACAACTTTGCATTGTGTGGGTCTCCTTTTATGCAGATTTTTTCAGTGTAAATACTACCGTACAGTAAATGGTACAGCCCTCCACCACAAAAGTATGGTTGAGTCTGCTGAAGTGGAGGAAATGGGAATGCAGAGGGCTGTCTGTAAATTACACTTGGATATTCAACTGCACCCAGGCTGGTCACCCCTAACCTCCTCATTCTTCAGGGGTCAATTGTAGCTTCAAAGCAGGAACTGTTAGGCTTTAAAAGTCACACTTTCCCTCAGACGTGATGCTGACCTTCATTTGTAGTCATGTGAGGGCTGTAGCAGAGAGATGTGCTGCTGAGTAGGAGGAGCGCAGGGAGACTTGGGCTGCGTGCCCTCCAGGCATCTTGTACAGCGCAAAGGGGAACAGACAATGTACTCCTCTGTTGTCTGCTACCTCCCAGAGTTTGCTCAAACTTATGTCATTGAGTCGGTGATGCTATCTAACCATCTCATCCTCTGCCAGCCCCTTCCCCTGTTGCCTTGCCCTCCAGGCATCTTGTACAGCGCAAAGGGGAACAGACAATGTACTCCTCTGTTGTCTGCTACCTCCCAGAGTTTGCTCAAACTTATGTCATTGAGTCGGTGATGCTATCTAACCATCTCATCCTCTGCCAGCCCCTTCCCCTGTTGCCTTAAGTCCTTCCCAGCATCAGGGTCTTTTTCAGTGAATCAGCGCTTCACATCAGGTGACCAAAGTATTGGAGCTTCAGCTTCGACATCAGTTCNTGCCTTAAGTCCTTCCCAGCATCAGGATCTTTTTCAGTGAATCAGCGCTTCACATCAGGTGACCAAAGTATTGGAGCTTCAGCTTCGACATCAGTTCTTCCAATGAATATTCAGGGTTGATTTCCTTTAGAATTGACTGGTTTGATTTCCTTGCTCAAGAGTCTTCACCAGCACTACAGATTGAGCAGAGGGGAAGGGTAATATTCACAATTGAAATTCCAACATCCAGGGAAGATGACGCTTCATCCATGTTTGCAAAATCATTCAAAACCAAAATATCTTATTATGCAGATCTGCTAAATAGTTAACAAAAGTTAAGATTTGTTTTCCTCTTTTAATACTAGGAAGCGTAAGCTATTATTTTCATACTATCAGTTTTACTGAGATCATATATACACACCAGATCATATATACAGGCTATGTATATTCCTATACATATGTATAGGAAAATAAAAAGAGCAAGTCAGAATGAGTAAAAAATAGGGTAGAAAAATAAAAAGAACAAGATAAAATTGCCCTCTTCCCCTTCGNTGGGTTGGATCCCTGGGTCAGGAAGATCCCCTGGAGTAGGAAATGGCAACACACTCCAGTATTCTTGCCTGGGAAATCCCATGGACAGAGGAGCCTGGCAGGCTACAGTCCATGGGATCACAAAGAGATAGACACAACTGAGTGACTTTCCACACAATATATATAATCACTGAAGAAACTTGGGAAAACATACAAAAGGAAATAAGAAAAAACAAACAACCAGAGTCACTAGAGGAAACTCTGAAAAAAAGATTGGCATCCTATTTTTTCCCCTCCTATTGTAGGGAAATATTTTATGACTTAATTATAGTTATGTGATAGCCTATAATCTATATGAATATTCTCCTACTTTAAAAATTAAGATTATTTTCATTTTTTTCTTACAATAATTGTGCCAAAACGAATGTCTTAAATATAACAGAGATAAATAGATAGATCTTTGTCCGTATCTCTGCTTATTTGTTTGCAATAAAATTCCTGGAAATTAAATTACTGAGAAAATAATAGAATACTTTACTCTTCCTGATACATATGTACAAATTGCTTTTCAAAAACCATGTATTAGGGAATGCTTCAACGAGCGTAAAATAGTATCAGTCTCTGAAAACCCTTATCAGCACTGAACAATACTGTTTTTCTATTCTTTGCCAATTTGGTAAATGAAAATTCGTAATTTATTCACATATGTCTTGCAATGATTATAGTGAATTAAACACTTGGTTGGACGGCATCACCGACTTGATGGACATGAGTTTGAGTAAGCTCCAGGAGTTGGTGATGGGCAGGGAAGCTTGGCATGCTGCAGTCCATTGGGTCACAAAGAGTCAGACATAACTGAGTGACTGAACTGAACTAAAAAACACTTTTTTATAATTATTCACCATTATTTTTTCAATCATGTCTTTTCCCCATTTTTTTAGGGCTTTTGTACTTTAAACGTTGATTTCTAAGCACTTTATATAGTAGGAATTTTAACATTCATATTTGTTAAGATATCTCAGTTTGTAACTTGTCTTTAATTTTGGTTATTATGAAATGTGAAGTGCAGGATAATTTTATATGAGTAATCAAATATATTGAATTTTAAATTAAATTTCCAAAATGTGTCTATGAATATAAAGTCTTTCCCTGTCTTGAAATCAGACTGAAAAAATAGGGAAAAAAATATAGGTGACAATCATTTTTACATTTAACTCTGTGATCTAGTGAGGTTGAGAATCTTACCCATTTCATAGAATTTTAATACATTTCCATTATTGTCATAATTTAATTATTTGACTGTATTATATCTTGGTTTATACTTTCATTTTCTATGCTTCCTTGCTATTCTTTTGGTTCTATAGGATTTTTTATTATTCTATATATATCAGAAAGAATTTATTGATTAGATATTCCATATTATATATATACTTTTTCATGTTGAATGCATATTTCTTTTTAAATATAATTTTTAATCAGTTTTATCTCATTGATTCACCAGCAAATTCTCAGCTGGCAACCAAACTTAGAGGGAATGTTATGCTGCTGATGGTTTAGGGTACATGCCTTGTGCCATCTGAAGGTGAAATGCAAAGAGAAAAAGCTCAGGACCAGCACAGAACTGAGGAATGTTATATGTCTTTCCATTCAAGAGTTTGAAACTCTCAACACCCACAACAACATAATCCTTTCCTAAGACTTAAAACACCTGACATTTTTAGAAACTATTTAAAGTTATGTTTTCACTGTGCTTTTTCTGAATTCTCTTAGCTCTGTATATCTTTGCTTCTCAGTAAAAGATGCTAGCAGTCTAAAAGTCACAAAATTTATTTCATTGTTCCCTCAAGGGGACAGAGAGTTTTGTATATTAAATAAAAGAGAGGCTATGGAAAGAGTGATTATATTTCTAAATGTGATTTAAGATGTAACTTGCTTTAATTAATAGATTTACTTTTGAGCAGTAGTATAAATCTATTTTTTATCATACAAGTTATATATTAAATGCACTGAAGAAGTTTGCTATTTTAAACTTATCACATGATGAATCCTTTTGTAAAAGTATCATCAATCCCTTTGTAACCTATTATATACATATATATATAAACCTTCCAATAGCCAGGTATCTTAGTTCCAAACAAGTATGTCTTCCTCTTTTACAATATGTTCAGTTCAGTTCAGTTCAGTTCAGTCGCTCAGTCGTGTCCGACTCTTTGCGACCCCATGAATCGCAGCACACCAGGCTTTCCTGTCCATCACCAACTCCCGGAGTTCACTCAGACTCACGTCCATCAAGTCAGTGATGCCATCCAGCCATCTCATCCTCGGTCATCCCCTTCTCCTCCTGCCCCCAATCCCCCCCAGCATCAGAGTCTTTTCCAATGAGTCAACTCTTCACATGAGGTGGCCAAAGTACTGGACTTTCAGCTTTAGCATCATTCCTTCCAAAGAAATCCCAAGGCTGATCTCCTTCAGAATGGACTGGTTGGATCTCCTTGCAGTCCAAGGGACTCTCAAGAGTCTTCTCCAACACCACAGTTCAAAAGCATCAATTCTTCGGCACTCAGCCGACTGAAGACACAGTCCAATTCTCACATCCATACATGACCACAGGAAAAACCATAGCCTTGACTAGACAGACCTTAGACGGCAAAGTAATGTCTCTGCTTTTGAATATACTATCTAGGTTGGTCATAACTTTTCTTCCAAGGAGTAAGCGTCTTTTAATTTCATGGCTGCAGTCACCATCTGCAGTGATTTTGGAGCCCCCCAAAATAAAGTCTGACACTGTTTCCACTGTTTCCCCATCTATTTCCCATGAAGTGATGGGACCGGATGCCATGATCTTCGTTTTCTGAATGTTGAGCTTTAAGCCAACTTTTTCACTCTCCTCTTTCACTTTCATCAAGAGGCTTTTGAGTTCCTCTTCACTTTCTGCCATAAGGGTGGTGTCATCTGCATATCTGAGGTTATTGATATTTCTCCCGGCAATCTTGATTCCAGCTTGTCTTCTTCCAGTCCAGCATTTCTCATGATGTACTCTGCATATGATTTAAATAAGCAAGGTGACAATATACAGCCTTGACGTACTCCTTTTCCTATTTGGAATCAGTCTGTTGTTCCATGTCCAGTTCTAACTGTTGCTTCCTGACCTGCATACAGATTTCTCAAGAGGCAGGTCAGGTGGTCTGGTATTGCCATCTCTTTCAGAATTTTCCACAGTTTATTGTGATCTACACAGTCAAAGGCTTTCGCATATTACGTTTTATAAAAGAAAAGCATAGTAGTTCTCCTGAACAAAAGGAAGAAACAATTGCATTGCATCCTTAAGTCTTCTCATGGCTACGTAAGTTTTTGACTATCAAGAGAAGTATAAAGCTTCAATACATGAAAGAAAAAGAATCCAAAAGGTAAGATCCTGGTAGAAGGTACAAGGAGTTGAGGGTGGAATGTCTCACCCAAGTAATACATGAGACAAAGGTAACAAGTCTTGAAGAAGTAACAAAGGAACAGGTGCGGAGACTATTCTGAGTCAGATACCACATGAGTCAAACAAGAGAGCTCAGGGAAAGGTAGAAGATAAAGCATAGAGCCAAAGTGACACTGAGACCAAGAAAACAGAAAAATGAAGTTGAAGAGTGATAAACAACAGGAAGACAGAATCGTGTTTTGGATTAGTCAAACAGTGCAGTGAGTAAACTAGAGCTGTGCAAATCAAAATGGGGGACTCTCAAAACATGGCATTGAGTGAGAAATCACATCACACTAAACTATATGCACTATGGCTTAATGATACAGGGAAAATACATGAAGTAAGAATGAGCTTTTAGAGACAAACATCATGTAAGATAATACTTTAATGAAGGCAAGAGTGAGGGAAATTTCGNAACATGGCAATGAGTGAGAAATCACATCACACTAAACTATAGGCACTATGGCTTAATGATACAGGGAAAATATATGAAGTAGGAATGAGCTTTTAGAGACAAACATCATGTAAGATAATACTTTAATGAAGGCAAGAGTGAGGGAAATTTCGCTTCTAATGACAGTATATTAAGTAATGGCATGTTAGTTACCCTCTCTGATAAGGATAACTAGAGAGATTGGACACAATATATTAAAATTCAGTTTGAAAACATTGGCACACCAGCAAGTTATATAAGTATTACCATGTGATGATAGAAATCCAGATAGAGGAGCTCAGCACTGGGGGTCTATGTCAATGAGGGGCCAGAAAGAAATACACGGTTCATTCAAGTGGCATGATTGAGGCATGGTCTGTGAGGATATAATTTATAAAACCCTGGGTAGTGTAAAGGGAAGCCAGTGAGAAATGAGGCACCATAGTGAACAACATGGTGTTAGAGCACCATTCTCAGCGCTAGCCATAATAAGAGGGAGAGAGGAAGTAGTTGCAGAAACTAGAGAGCTGTGGGAAATGATGGGTTTTCTGGTCAGGGACTTAGAAAGAACAAGATTGGAAAATTGGTGCCAAGGAATTCTGGGGAAGAGCTGTGCAGATGGACCCCTTAGAATGTACAGACTGTGAAGATACTTGTGCTCTCTTTGAATACCCACCCATGGGTTTCTACTGCAGAGTAGGCTCTTAACCAAGTGGACAAAATGATGTAGTCTGTGGATGTTAGTCAGCTTCTCTCCCAAGACAGAGCGCTTCCTCTTGCTAATAATATTTAGTACCTCGGCTTCCCTGGTGGCTCAGACAGTAAAGCGTCTGCCTGCAATGCGGGAGATCCGGGTTCGATCCCTGAGTCGGGAAGATCCCTGGAGAAGGAAATGGCAACCCACTCCAGTACTCTTGCCTGGAGAATTCCATGGACAGAGGAGCCTGGTAGGCTGCAGTCCACGGGGGTCGCAAAGAGTCAGACACGACTGAGCTACTTCACTTCACCTCACAAAGTGGTCATAGGGCAGGGATGGAGATTATGCCTGGGATCAACAAAATGGACTTCCCCTTACCAGAGCTGATCTTACTAAATCTACTGCTGAGTTCAACACTGAGTCCCCAGTATGGCAGCATTCCATGAAGGGATCGGCTGATAAACTATTAGCAGGTTGATTACATTGCACTCCTTTTATCATGGTGGAGACAGAGACTCATTCTTACTGAAACAGACATATATTCTGGGTATGGACTTGCCTTCCCTACCTATAATGTTACCACCATAACTACCATCCATGGTGTCACAGAATTAATTGGAAGTTGAGACTGCCACCTGGCCATTTGATGCTTTTTATGCCTCTGATGTAGAAGGCACGAAAGATAGGAACTCTACTCCTAGAGGTACTGATTCTGACTTCCAACACTTGGAAATCAAATCAAATTGTGGAAATCAAATTGTTTCCACACAACAAAGGCAAGGAAGCCTGTGCCTAAAAGCCAGGGGTTTCCAGGGCACCTCACAATGGTTCAGTGCACAATAGTAAAAATTAACAGAAAACCACAGCAACAGAAAAGGCAGGACAATTGTAAATTGTATCTCTTAAGGCAAGGAAGCCTGTGCCTAAAAGCCAGGGGTTTCCAGGGCACCTCACAATGGTTCAGTGCACAATAGTAAAAATTAACAGAAAACCACAGCAACAGAAAAGGCAGGACAATTGTAAATTGTATCTCTTAGAAATGAAGGTTTGGGTCACTCCACCAGGGAAAGATGCTTGCTCCTTGGAAGAAAAGCTATGACAAACCTAGACAGCATATTAAAAAGCAGAAACACCACTTTTCCCCACAAAGGTCCATCTAGTCAAAGCTATGGTTTTTCTAATAGTCATGTAAGGATGTGAGAGTTGGACTATAAAGAAAGCTGAGCACCAAAGAATTGATGCTTTTGAACTGCGGTGCTAGAGAAGACTTGAGAGACCCTTGGACTGCAAGGAGATCCAGCCAGTCCATCCTAAAGAAAATCAGACCTGAATATTCACCTGAAGGACTGATGCTGATGCTGAAACTCCAATCCTTTGGCCACCTGATNTGAGTTAATGATAGAACCTTATAATGAGCTACAGGACATTATGTTCTCTTTATAGTCACACCTCTCAATAGACAGTTTCATTCACTTATTCATTCATTCTTTACAATATTTATTAATCACTAAATGCCCTTTATGTGTGCATAGCCTGTCTCTTATACACATCTGATATGAAGAACTGACTCATTTGAAAAGACCCTAATGATGGGAAAGATTGAAGGCAGGAAGAGAATGGGACGACAGAGGATGAGATGGTTGGATGGCATCACCAACTCGATGGACATGAGTTTGAACAAGCTCCAGGAGTTGGTGATGGACAGGGAAGCCTGAAGTGCTGCAGAAAACGGGGTCACAAAGAGTCGGACATGACTGAGCAACTAAACTGAACGCTCTTCTTCTTGCAAATCTCAGTCCGTGTTTTCCTGCCATCCAATCTTGGCCCATCAAATGTAGACCAACTTTGGTCCAAAGTAGCCCAAAGACTTTCACCACCAGCCATGGTGGGCTGCAGCCATATCCTCTTCAACAATATCTGAATCTTAGCCTTGTGTGGGGCAGAGGAAGGGTTCCAGGTATATCCTTCCTTGAGTTCTGTCCCTCAGCCCTGAGGTATTCTTTAGAGTTCTCCTGTATTCCCTCTTTCTTTTATAAACAGCACATTAAAAAATTAAGCATGATAGTCTTTGTCTTTTAATTAGAACATTCATCCCATTTGCTTTTTTAAAAAATGTTCTATATATTTAAAAATTCCCCATTTGCTTTTGTATCAACCAGGATCTTGGACACAGAAAGGATGAAAGGTCACAGAAAAGATAAAGATATTCCATGTAAAAGGAAGCTGAAGTACTCATGTCAATATTAGATAAAATACACAATAAGATAAAAGTATTTCCAGAGATTAAAAGGGACAGTTCAAAATAATCAGAACTGCAATTCCCCTGAAATATTGCACTTTCTATCTGCTTAATAACATGGCTTCGAATATATATAAAACTAAAACAAACACAATAATAGTAGGAAGTTTTAATAAACCTGTCTCAGAAACTAATAAAACAAGCAGAGAAAGAATTTTATAAGAATAGAAAAGACTTGAATACTGAATTGATAAACCTGATCTGACAAACTAACATCTGCAGAATATACCTTTTTTTTTTTTTTTTAAGAGCATGCCAGAACATATTTGTTAACCTACTAAATGCTGGGGCAAAAAGCATAACTCAAAATATTTCAAAGGATTTAAAACACATGCAATATGTTGAGTGCCAAATCTACACACCACCTGCAGATATCATGCTGAGATCCAAAGCTTTGTATCCAACCCATGACGATCAGAGTAGGCTTGTGAAAGCAGATTTTGCCCATCTTTCTCGACTCGACATTAGTGATGTTACATTGGTAGCTTATAATTGGACACATCATGGTGGGGATATGTTACACCATGGAAAAGGACAAATGGTACTCCCCAAAAAGAGCTTTCTTCTTTATTGCCTGACAGTTAGTTGTTGAACATTGCTTCCCTGGTAGCTCAACTGGTAAAGAATTTGCCTGCAATGCAAGAGACCCCAGTTAAATTCCCAGGTTGGGAATATTCCATAGAGAAGGGATAGGCTACCCACTCCAGTATTCCTGGGTTTTCCTGGTGGCTCAGACAGTAAAGAATCCGCCTGCGATGAAGGAGACCTGGGTCTAATCCCTGGGTTGGGAAGATTCCCCTGGAGAAGGAACAGCTACCCACTCCAGTATTTTGGCCTGGATAATTCTATGGACAGAGGAGACTGGTGGGTTACAGTTTATGGGGTCTCAAAGAACTGGACAACTGAGCGACTTTCACTTCACCTTTGTTAAATATTTACTAGCACACCAATGTACCCAACCAGTTCTGAACTATCTCCACATGGATGTTGTAAAGGCATCTCAGTATCTATACAACTTAAATCAAATTTATCATCTCTGCTCTTCAAGCTTGTGCATCCTGTATCAGTTTTCTAATGACATCGCCAACTAAGTAGGCAAACTAAAACCCCAGAATTTTTAACATTTCCCCTTCTTCACTCCCACATTTAACCAGTCACCAAGCCTTCTACATTTTATGTTCAAAACTTGTCTCAAATGTGTTCCCTTTTCTCCTGCTGCTTTTTAAAAAAAGTACCCTATGATCTGTACACAGGCTTCCAGGGATGCTATTCAAAATATTTAAGAACTAATTACAACTGCTGCTGCTGCTGCTGCTAAGTCACTTCAGTCGTGTCCGACTCTGTGCGACCTCATAGATGGCAGCCCACCAGGCTCCCCCGTCCCTGGGATTCTCCAGGCAAGAACACTGGAGTGGGTTGCCATTTCCTTCTCCAATGCATGAAAGAGAAAAGTGAAAGTGAA
>SJYX01019546.1:84895-104715 GCA_006410675.1 Oreotragus oreotragus
CGAACCTCCATCCATAGTTCATCAGGCACTCTATCTACCAGATCTAGTCCCTTAAATCTATTTCTTACTTCCACTGTATAATCATAAGGGATTTGATTTAGTTCATACCTGTATGGTCTAGTAGTTTTCCCTACTTTCTTGTATTTAAGTCTGAATTTGGCAATGAGGAGTTTATGATCTGAGCCACAGTCAGCTCCCAGTCTTGTTTTTGCTGACTGTATAGAGTTTCTCCATCTTTGGCTGCAAAGAATATAATCAATCTGATTTTGGTGTGACCATCTGGTGATGTCCATGTGTAGAGTCTTCTCTTGTGTTGTTGGAAGAGGGTGTTTACTATGACCAATAGAAGGCATGTTTTACTGTCTGATACTCCCTCAGTTTGAGCCAACTACCCTCTGCACTGGCAACTTCTGCACTGAGTTCCCAATGATAACCTGGTGTTCTGAGTCACGGGTGAACAAAATTCTGTTGACCAAATTCCCAGAGACTTAAAAAATCACTTAACTGGAGTTACAGTGATGAGAAAACAAGTTGTACAGAAGGACATGCTGAGAGGGCAGCTGGAAAGTGTTCTGAGCAATTACAGATCAGCAGCATTTCTTTCTATTTCATCTTCAGAATCACAGCAGATTCAACATTTGGAGGAGAAAATAAGAGAAGTCATGGAAAATCACCATGAGTGAGGGAGAATGTCTCCAGGTTCTACTGTTCTGTGTACCTCTTGTGAGGATGCCACCTGCCTCCTTGCCGATTACTAGCAAAACTCCACTCTGAACCAATATCATGTAGGAAATATAAGAGAGCTGGATTCTTTTCTAGCACCAGAAGGTTTTGCTTTAAGCATTGATTTTATCCACCCACCTTAATGCATTTGCCCTATAATTTTTTTCAACAATATCACTCCTTTAGTTTTCAGGACAATGAAGATCCTCTGATGTGTGGTAGATATTAGCACTGCTCACTCATTTCCAGGCTCCTTTTTCTAGGTTGTAAGGATATTGTTCTCCTTCACTCTAGAGGTACATTCTGGCCAGGTGATTTGACTTGGCCAGTGAAATGTGTACAGATATAAGGTGTGTCAGTTCCTGCCAGAGTATCAGTACTTGATTGAATCTCCAATGCTGGTTCTTTCCCTTTCTGCAGTGATCAGGGGGCGTGTGTTAATATAAAATTGCCATAAGAGCTGGAAGGATGAACTAACACATGGGAAACAGGCCTATAGAGANAGAATGTCTCCAGGTTCTACTGTTCTGTGTACCTCTTGTGAGGATGCCACCTGCCTCCTTGCCGATTACTAGCAAAACTCCACTCTGAACCAATATCATGTAGGAAATATAAGAGAGCTGGATTCTTTTCTAGCACCAGAAGGTTTTGCTTTAAGCATTGATTTTATCCACCCACCTTAATGCATTTGCCCTATAATTTTTTTCAACAATATCACTCCTTTAGTTTTCAGGACAATGAAGATCCTCTGATGTGTGGTAGATATTAGCACTGCTCACTCATTTCCAGGCTCCTTTTTCTAGGTTGTAAGGATATTGTTCTCCTTCACTCTAGAGGTACATTCTGGCCAGGTGATTTGACTTGGCCAGTGAAATGTGTACAGATATAAGGTGTGTCAGTTCCTGCCAGAGTATCAGTACTTGATTGAATCTCCAATGCTGGTTCTTTCCCTTTCTGCAGTGATCAGGGGGCGTGTGTTAATATAAAATTGCCATAAGAGCTGGAAGGATGAACTAACACATGGGAAACAGGCCTATAGAGGGTCATCTAAACTACTGCAGGCATACATGAGCAAGAAACAAACTCCTTTCATGCAAGGCCACTACGATTTCCAAGTTGTTCACTTACTGCCATTGCAGTGTATATTCATTGTGTTTGTCTTTGGCTGAGAGGAGTAAGAAACTCCATTACAATGGCTTAAACAAATAAGAAGTCTTATTTAGCTCGCATCATGAGGAGATCCAGAGAGGCAATGTAGGATGGCTCAGTGGTAACTTCCATGACCCAGTCTCCTTCCAGCTTCCCACTCTTCCATCTCTGCTCATGGCATTAGTCCTCATGGTATCAAGTGGTTCCTGCTCCTACAGATATCATGTTCATGCTGAGAGCAAGAAGAAGAGGCAGGGCTTTTTCTTTTACTTTAGGAAAGAAAGTCCTCTTTGAAGATCTTTACCTTTGTCTTGTTGGCTAGAAATGCATGCTGTGGCCAATACCAGCCACAGGGAGATAAGGGAAGATGTTTCAGCTTTGAACTCTCTAAAGTAGAGGAAGATAAAGGAACAGAGGTTTGTGAGGTAGCTAGTCCTTGGTTTCTGTTACCATGTGATTATGAAGATCATTCAAGTAGTGCCTAAATAGTTTTTTGGTTTTTGTTTATACATTTATAGGATGACTACCACTTCCATTCTCTTGTTTTCTCTTTTTTATTGAAGAATAATTGACATATAACATTGCTTGCTTTTAAGGTATGAAATGTGTTGGCTTAATACATTTATATATTGCAATATGATTACCACCATAACCTTGGCGGTAATCTCTATTAAATAACAAAATGATTGAATTCTCATTGTGTGTGCCTGTGTGTGTGTGCATGTGTATGCAGGAAAAATGATTAAGATCTTAGTAGCTTTGAAGTTTATAGCACAGTATTGTTGACTATAATCACTATGTTGTGTATTGAATTTCCAGAACCTATTTACTGACTAGTTGCAAGTTTCTATCCTTCAGCAACATCTCCCCAGTTCCTTAACTCCCCTGCCCCTGATAATCACTATACTGCTGTTTCTACGAGTTCAGTTTTTCAGAGCCCACAGAAAAGTGAGATCATACAGAATTCATCTTTCTCTGTCTGGCTTATGTCACTCAACATAGTTCACTCAGTGTCCATCCATGTTGTCCCAAATGGAAGGGTTCTTCTTTCTCATGGCTGAACAATTCCATTTGACATCTGCTGACGGACACTTAGGTTGTTTCCATATCTTGGCCATTGTGAATAATGTTGCCATAAACATGGGAGTACAACCATGCAAACTGCTTTTAAACAGCTATTAGCTCACAAAACCAAATTCCAAATACAGCATTAAAAAGAATATTTATATAATAATACATTTTCTATTATAGCAGAATATGTATGTGTCTTTTACTTTTCTGTGGCTCATTCTGTCCTGTATCAGTGACAGTGTCACAGAATGACAGATGTTCACAGATTAGCAGAAGGATTGAGCCCATCCACTGAATCACTAATTCTAGTCTTCATGAGCTGACTCGTTAATATTCCTGAGCCTTCAGACACACATCATCTAATTTCCATGTAAGCTCAAAGCCTGCGTCGGTCACAATATGTGGATACTTATTCCTTTAACTCACAGATATTTATTGAAACTCTACTCTGGAATAGGCAACGTGCTATGCACAATATCATATTTAGAAATATCAACAACCTCAGATATACAGGTGATACCACTCTAATGGCAGAAAGCAAAGAGGAACTAAAGAGTTTGCTGAGGATGAAAGAGGAGAGTGAAAAAATTGGCTTAAAACTCAACATTCAAGAAACTAACAGCATGGCATCTAATCTCATCACTTCATTGCAAATAGATGGGGGGAAAATGAAAACAGTGACAGGTTTCATTTTCTTGGGCTCCAAAACCACTGTAGACAGTGACTGCAGCCATGAAATTAAAAGACATTTGCTCCTTGGAGGAAAAGCTATGACAGATCTAGACAGCGTATTAAAAACCAGAGACATCACTTTGCTGCCAAAGGCCCATATATTCAAAGCTCTGGTTTTCCAGTAGTCATGTATGGATGTGAGAGTTGGACCATAAAGAAGACTGAGCACCAAAGGGTTGATTCTTTCAAACCGTGGTGCTGGAGGACTCTTTAGAATCTCTGACAGCAAGGAGATCAAACCAGTCAATCCTAAAGGAAATCAACCCTGAATATTCATTGGAAGGACTATTCCCAAAGCTGAANAAACCGTGGTGCTGGAGGACTCTTTAGAATCTCTGACAGCAAGGAGATCAAACCAGTCAATCCTAAAGGAAATCAACCCTGAATATTCATTGGAAGGACTATTCCCAAAGCTGAAGCTCCAATACTTTGGCCATCTGATGCGAAGAGCTGACTCATTGGAAAAGATTCTAATGCTGGGAAGGTTTGTGGGCAGGAGGAGATGGGGACAACAGAGGATAAGATGGTTGGATGGCATCACTGAGTCAATGGACATGAGTCTGAGCAAACTCCAGGAGATAGTGAAGGACAGGGAAGCCTGGTGTGCTGCAGCCCATAGGGTTGCAAAGAGTTGGACACCACTTAGGGACTAAACAAGAGTGACACACTGTATCTAAGTGAGGCACCAACTCCCCTTCCAAGAATTCATGATCTGGAAAAATCTAGACTGATCAGTGAGTATCCACAGTGTAATGAGAGCAATGGCATTGATACTTATATCATTATACCTCTAAAGGGGGAAATTCTCAGACTGGGGAGTGCAGGGAGGATGGATAAAGATGGGAGGAAGTGATCTTTGAACTAGGTATTGAACATTTGAATAGGAGCTTTCCAGGAAAAACAGTTGGGAAAAAGATGCTTCCACAATGAGAGGAAAGAAACATCCATAGTATTTATTCCAAGAATTGCAGAACTTGAAGGTTCTCCAAGCTTTGTTTCATCAACCTTTACCTCATATATTTTTTAAAATACTACAGTAATACCATAGCGGGACTATGTATGTCTGTTATCACTAGATTTTCCCCCAATAAATTATGCAAAGAAATGGGGAAAAAAGAGAGGTAACTAGAATACAAGAAGAGATTCAAGCTTCACTTGTAAGATACATTGAATTCAAAAGACTGCCCTCTCAAACCTGCAGCTGTGATTAGGAAAGCCAAGTGTGCTCTTTCTTTTATTTGATCCCATAAAACAGAATTTGAAGTTACAGATTTTTTTCCACCAGGGCTGAGGGAGGCTTTTGTGAGAGCCTGTGATATTATTGAAAACAGTGGGAATTGGTGGTCCTTTTGTGCCTCCATTTTAAAAGATCCCTCAAGCAATTGAATTCTTGTATCAGACCTCGCTTATATTCCCTCTTAGCACTCTGTATACTAGATGCTGGAATATAAAGGGAAAAAACCTGCAGAACATGACTTATCAAATCTTCTAGTTACCTCAATTAAATCATGAGTGGGTAAAAATAGGCCTTTTCATCACTACAACTATGTACATTTTATTCATTTGCACTAAGTACAATTGTCTTGGCTTCAGACCCCTTGGATAAGGGAAAGTTCTCAATAAGGCAAGTGTCCGGTAAGTTCCATGAAAATACAAACCATGTTCTCTTCGCTTTTGTACTATTCTGTAACTAGCGTAATGAATGTCCCAGCCGCATCATACAAACAGATAGGCTGGCTGATTGAATGAGTTCCTAAATGAGAAGAGAAGCTGTGGAGTTTAAGATAAAAGAGCAGAATGTCATTATTCGGGTGATTCGTATTGTTGCGAAATCTTACGGATATTACTCAGAAACAAAGGGAAAAGAGCTCTACATAACAACAATACTTATTAAGTGCCAGCAGGCATTGCTTCTTATTAGTGCTTTGCATATGCTAACTCATTTATTCTTCCCAACACCTCCATGGGAGTAGCCTTGATGTTGACTGGGGTTAATCAACCCAAATCACATGTCTGAGAACAAGCGAACTTTTAATTCTCCAAAGAGAAATTGGGGCTCTGAGTAATAAATGATTGGATGGAAGCCAAAAAGAGCCTGCCACACTCACAGAATGAGTAGCATAGCCAAGACTGAGCCCACATCTCCTATTTCAGACTAATGAGCCCTCCCTACATCCTGCAATCCACCTCCCAGAACAAAAATATATATGATGAATCACTAATACATTCATTGTTTTTTTCTCATTCATACAATAAATATTTCATTCACTAACATTTACTGAGCAGGATTATTATTTCTTTCTTTACATGGATGAAGAAGCTATGGCTAAATACCTTTCCTACTAAGTTTATGAAGAGGCTTTTAGAAGACATTCTTCAATCTACTGAAAGCCTCATCTTTTCTCGATGCAGTATTTTGAAGTGATTCACTTTCAGCTCAGAGATGTGTGGGACACAATGTTTGTAAATGTGAGGTTGATATTTGTGTAAGATACTAACACACAAGACCGCCACACCTGGGGATTCATAATCGATTCATGTATTAGGCTACATTCAGCTTAGGGGGTAAGAACTTCCCAAAGACTACCCCAAAATGAAGCAGCTTCACAGACTTCCTCTTAGCATCTAAATACCTTTCCTACTAAGTTTATGAAGAGGCTTTTAGAAGACATTCTTCAATCTACTGAAAGCCTCATCTTTTCTCGATGCAGTATTTTGAAGTGATTCACTTTCAGCTCAGAGATGTGTGGGACACAATGTTTGTAAATGTGAGGTTGATATTTGTGTAAGATACTAACACACAAGACCGCCACACCTGGGGATTCATAATCGATTCATGTATTAGGCTACATTCAGCTTAGGGGGTAAGAACTTCCCAAAGACTACCCCAAAATGAAGCAGCTTCACAGACTTCCTCTTAGCATCCCATGAAAATCAGCCCTTCCTGTGAACCCCTGTGTATTCTTTCAACTTACCATACCATCTGCAGAGGGTGTCCAAGCTTTAAGCCATGAGCAGAAAAAAAGATGTCCTATGCCCTCTGTCTCCTCTTTTTTTGTTTTTTAATCAAAATGTAGTTAATATAACGATGTTATGATGGTTTCAGGTGTACTAAACAGTGATTTGACTTTTACATATAATATGAAATGATCACCATGATACGTCTAGTAATAATCTGCCCCACACAAAGTTATTATAATATTACCAAACATATTCCTTGTGCTGTATATTACTGCCCTATGGCTTATGTAAAAGACACCAAATAACAACTGCTGGCAAGGATGTGGAGAAAAGGGAACCCCTTACACTGCTAGCAGAGGTATAAGTTGGTACAACTGCTATGGAAAACAGTATGGCGGCTCCTCAAAAAATTTAAAATAGAACTGATATATGATCCAGCAGTTAGAGAAGTTGTTCTAGGCTTTTACCCAAAGAAAATACAAATTCAAAAAGATATATGCTGCCCAGTGTTCACTGCAGCATTATTTACAATAACCAAGATATGGAAGCCACTCAAGCACCCATCAATAGATGAATAAATCTAAGAGATGTGGCATTATTATTAATATTATATACTCACTCAGTCGTGTCCGACTCTTTGCGATCCCATGGACTGTATAACCCATCAGGCTCCCCAGTCCATGGAATTTTCCAGGCAAGAGTACTGGAGTGGGTTGCCATTTCCTTCTCCAGGGGATCTTCCCAACCCAGGGATCGAACCCAGGTCTCCCACACTGCAGGCAGACGCTTTACCATCTGAGCCACCAGGGAGGCGTAGCATACATATCTATAATGAAATATTACTCGGCCATAAAAAATTGAAATCTCGCCATTTATGATAACATGGGTGGGTCTAGAGTGTATTATAAAAAATGAAGTACAGACAGAGAAAGACAAAGACCATATGATCTCACTTATATGTGGTATATAGACAGACAAAACAAAACGAAAACAGATTCACAGATACAGAGCACAAGTGGTGGGGCAGTGGAAGAATGGGCAGGGTAGGAAAGGGGATTAAAAGATACTAACCTCCAGTCTCTTCTTTATATACATTTTAGAATTCTGTTTCTAGGTAAAGAAAAGTATAGCAGGACAAGGATAAATGAAAATGGAGTAAGCAGGATGCTAAAGATGCCTCACTGCTCTCTTTTATTTTTAGACTCTGTTCCTCCAATAATTTCCATCACACCCAACATGTTACAGTGGACAAAATACATGCCAATTTCTGACCCTGTGAAACTTAGGTTCTAGCGGACTTTATGTTTCAGTAATATTCAAAGAAAATAGGCTGGAGCACAGAAAATAATTGAAATACCTTATCAAACCTTTTCTAAAGTCAAACTCAAATTGTCAGCAATGAGTCTTCAGTCTCAAAATGCCATGAATAGGACTCTCCCCACCCACACATTCACCCCACCAGCATGTAAGAGAATGGAAGCAGTACGTCATAAATGATGAGGTGAAGATGGGCCTTGAATGTCAGAAATTCCAAACTTAGGTGAAGGGAAAATTGAGAAGGAAAAGGCTTTTTGGTTAACACAATGTCACCTCAAGAACTGGGTTGAAATAGTCCAGAGTTACCAAGTCAGACTTGAAGTATTGTAGAAGAGAATGAGATGAAGTCAACAACCCCATGGAAAGGAAAAAGGATTGTTGAATTACATCATGTAAAAATAGCATTTGATAAATAAGATTTCAGGGAAGTTTTGACTCACTGTCTGTTAATGCTCCCTGGCAGCCTGTGTCTAGAAGTGGAAAGCTGGTCAATTGTCCAGACCCTGTCAGAATCTTATTCCTATTCTGAACAGATGCCTTATTATGCAGGATAATTTATTATAATAGCATTATCAGTGAAGGAATTAACTAAATGACTCACAAAATTTGTAACCAGGCCCAGGAGTGCTCACCTGTAACACCTATGAGCAAGACCTCAGGTTGGGGTATGGTTTGCTAATGACCACGTGTTATTAATTGCAAAGGACACTTTTCCCTGATTTTAGACCTGGAAAATAAAAAGCTCTTTAATTTCTGTGAAACCAAAGGGTAAAGTCTTCTGTGATTCATTAAGCACAGGCTCAAAGTAACACAGCAATTCAGTAGTGCAACATCGGCTGAAAAGTTAATGTCATTTGAATCGAGTGACTATGCAGTGCAGTGAATTCGGGTGCACTAAATCCAACTAGACAGAACTTGTTAGGTATGTTTTTTTCCAACAAGTTTTGAGAAAGAAGGAGAAGAAATCTAACATTTGTTAAATGACAACCATCTGACAGCTATCTTATCACATTTAATCTGTACAGAAATCCTAAGTTTGGTAGAATTGCATCCATTTTGTAGATAAGGAAACTGAGACTTAGAGAGGTAGTGTAACTCGAGTAACTTGCCCTTGGCCACACCCTCAAAAAGGTAGTGAAACCAAGACATGACTCCAAGTCTTAGCTTTCCAGGTGCTCACACTTCTGCATAAGGCTGCTCAGCACCATGAGGGTTCCCAGTGAGTGGAACCTATAATTCCTACCTTTAGTGGATTTATATCTCTGTTAAGGAAATGAATGTATAGACACAGAAGCTAAAAGGCAAAACAATAGAACACATCAAAAAAGAAGTGCAATAATGCCTTGTGCGTATACAGGCTTTGTAGCTTTCAAGATGCATTCATCTATGTTGCTTTTCTTAATCATCAAAAAGCTCCTGACATTTATTTCAAGCAAGAAGTATTCCCATGTCTTTGCTTAGGATTTGGTATTTGAAAGAAATTGGATGCAATCCTCACACTTGTAAAAATGTAATCTTTACTAAAATATATGGTACATTCTGAAAACATTGGCCTGAACTGTCAGTTCCCACATAAGTTCAGGAACCAGAGCACCCAGGGGCCACAGACCTCTCAGAGAAAGGCTATGAGATATTGTCCCATAAATCCAAAATATCAAAAATATAATGGTGTGCTATATTAGACACATTATGCTAGCATAAATGAGTGATAGCCAGCAACAAAGGTTTAAGGAGAATGTGTGGGAGGCAGTGGAGAGACCACATTGAGATGGATCGTCCAATGCTTTTGGTTGATATTTCTGCACACTATGTAAAAGCATTTTTCTCAATAATGAACTATCTTGATTCATTTCATGGCATTCCCAAAAGAAGCCCTAACAGCATGGAAGGTGATGGTCAGGAATTCGGACTCAAAATAAACGTACAGATGAATGATGCTTATTCATTCCTGAGGCTGTGACAACACAGTTAATATTAAACTTGGCTGATCAGTGACCACTTCAGGGTCACACTTTCATTTTAGAGAAGTGGAGTCAACATACACTGAGAGACAGTTGTCTATAGGCTCAAGACCAGGTGCTTTGCTATACATATACAAAATGCTGAAGGACATGCTGTTATCTTCATTTTTAGATGAAGAAAATGATATCTCCAGAGTCCAAAGCCACACAGGGTCAGTAAATTATAAGACCTTTTTACATGATGATAGCAGTTTTACTGGTCTCATAAAATTAGATTAAGGATCATATGAAATAACAGGGAAAGAGAACTTTGAATATTTTACACTTCCATGATAAGTTTACTGTATCATCACCACTGTAATCACAATGGTCATCAACATTAGCAGTTGTCATCAACAATTCATCTCTTTTTTAAAGAGTCATTTGCAAAATGTCACTCGATAACAAGTATTAGCATCAAAATTATTTTACTTGACTTGCATATCATTTTCATCAAGACAGTTTTTATGATTTAAAAAAAAGCACATCTCATCAAAGACTGAACAATAGGATTTAATTTAGCCTCGAAAGGAGCAAAATAAAGACCCAATAACTATTTAGCAATATTATTCACTTTAGTCACATAGGCAATCTAATAAGAAAGCAAAAATGGGGAGAAACAGGAAGAGATGTCATGCTTAACCCAACCACACTAAGCCAACATTCTGTGTAAGTGCCTTCTGGTTTTTTAATATTCATATCCTGCTGCTGCTAAGTCACTTCAGTCCTGTCCGACTCTATGTGACCCCATAGACGGCCTCCTACCAGGCTCCCCCATCCCTGGGATTCTCCAGGCAAGAACACTGGAGTGGGTTGCCATTTCCTTCTCCAATGCATGAAAGTGAAAAGTGAAAGTGTAGCCGCTCAGTCGTGTCCGACTCTGAGCGACCTCATGGACTACAGCCCACCAGGCTCCTCCGTCCATGGGATTTTCCAGGCAAGAGTACTGGAGTGGGGTCCCATTGCCTTCTCCAATTCATACCCTACATGACTGTATCCAGGGTACATATAAATATGGATCTTGTTTTTAATTCATAAACATTATACTCTAATCATTTTTAGGGATTGTTACATGATTTTTATAACCTTTATATATAACAGCTTCATAATAAGCCACAATGTTTATTACTTAATAAGCCCCATTGGTAAATTCTAACTTTTTAGAATTACTTATGGCTTTGTGATTGAACACAACTATTTTGCATATATATTTTATCTTTTGGATATTTTTAGGAGACACTAGCAAAACTTTGTACAAGAACAATTTGTGGTTTCAGATTCATTCCAACAGTTATTTTTCCCAAAAGTCTATATTAATACACAGGGTCACCAACAATCATTAGGAATGCTGGTTTCACCAAATACTTGTTAGAGTTTTTATATTATTATTTAAACTTTTTTGCTAGTTAATAAGGGGAAAATAGTGCCTCTTTATTCTAAAATACATTTCTTTAATATTAGTGAAAGTAAACATTTTTCTGAATGCTTGTTAGTTGTATTTGCTCCCTTTTAAAAATTGAGATGTAGTTGACATTAATACTGTGTCCGTTTAAAGTATGTGTGTGTGTGTGTGTGTGTGTTAAGTTGCTTCAGTAGTGACAGACTCTTTGCGACCCTATGGACTATAGCCCACCAGACTACTCTGTCCATGGGAATCTCCAAACAAGAATACTGGAGTGGGTTGCCATTTCCTTCTCCAAAGGATCTTCCTGACCCAGGGATCTAACTTGCCTCTTCTGTGATTCTTGCATTGCAGGCAGATTCTTTACCACTGAGCCACCAGGGAAGCCTGTCAGTTTAAAGTGTATGACATGTTAATTTGATATACTTACATATTGGAATATGACTACCACATTAGTCTTAACTAACACTTCAAATCATATTTAACAATTATCATGTCTCCTTTGTATAAGAATATTTTGTGAATATTCCCATCAAGTCCTTTACCCATTGATCTGTCCCATTCTCAGTAATATTTCCTTAACAGTTTATACAAGCTCTTTTTCTAAAAATGGTATTTTCCTCACCGTAAACAGTTGCTAAAGTTTTCCTCCTTTTCATGCTTGCCTTATGGTTTTGATTGCTTTAATGTTTGAAAGGCTTAGTTCTACATTTATGTATATCTCTATTCCAATGTGACTTTTTTATTTGCGGGGGTGGATTTCTAAACTTAGAAATGTAGGGCCTCGGTAGAGGTTTAATAAATATTCTGCTCTTGTTTTTTTCAAGATCTTGTAAAATATAATTTTAAAATTCAACCGCCTTGATCAAGTACAACTTGTAGTGCAGCCAGTCTCTCCTGGGTCTAACCACTTTATCTGCCTTAGCCTTTTCTCCCAAGTTTCTTTATACTCTTCTTGCTTTGCCCAACCCCCTAAATGCTAGTACTTCTCAGAAATCTGTCCTAATCCTCTTTTCTTTTTCCTATGCATTTTACTGCCCCCTGGACAGTCTTACCTACACCCTTTCCTTCAGTTACTCCCAGCACAGCTTTGACTTCCACATCCCTATCTCCAGACCCAGCTGTCTGTGTCAGAAACCCAGACATCATCGTTAAGTGCCTTTCTCCTTCACAAGCTTGACAACCAGATTCAGTGGATTCTGCCTCCCAACTTAGCTCCGCTTCCCTTGCCCTCTTTTCTGTCCTCTTGCCATCCTTCTAGCCCTGGCTTTCATCTGGACAGGTGCAATTGCCTCCTTACTAGTTTTCTTGCCTCTGCTCTCATCCCTTCCAGCAGCTCTGGGTGATTAGGTATCAACATGCTGTAGCTTCCCTGTCCAAAGTTACCTATTTATCAGCAGATCAATTAACAATCACAGAACAGGAACTATAATAAAGTCATGCAGGGGAGGTCCAGAGACAGGGGTACCTAACAAGACTGAGATGAGGAGGTCAGACAGGTGAAAGAGTTGATGGTAACTGTGAATAAAAATTCAGAAAGAAAACAAGGACTTCTTCCCGGGGAACCTATGGAGATAGATTCTAGTGTCTAACATGTATTGAGGGCCTGACTCAGTCAAGCATTTTATCCATAATTACTCATTGGCTTTCATAACAACCATGTGAAGTAGGTATAGTTACTAACCTCATCTCATAGATGAGGAACCCCAGCAAAAGGATAGCAAAGACTGGGCCTTTAGTCATATTGCTGGAGAACAGAAGAGCGAGGCACTCTAATCCCCAGGTCCTTGTTCTTAGCCACTATACAAAACTGTCTCTTTTCAAGTGAAAGGGCTGTGGGGTGGGGAAGGAGACAAAGACAGTGTTACAGTGTTAGAGGTTGAAGACTAACAAAGATATGACTTTAGGTATCCTGGTTAGGTAAGCCATGAGTCCCAGTCAGGAATTCTGGGTCATGACCCTACACTACTGTGTTAACTCTGGAATGGTAATTAATATTTAAGTGTCTCAGTTTCAGCATTTGAAAAAGTAGGTTATTGGCACTTCCTCTTCTAGTTTCTCACCAGTCAAAAATGTTGTTTCTTAGAGTATTACTAACATTGTTAGCAGAACTATTAGCATGCGGATCAAGGGATAAGAGAAACTCGTCCTCTTTACAAACATTTCAGATATTGTTCTGTTGCAAAATGCAATGAGGAAGCTTGGTTTCCAGAGGCTTTGAGCTCTGTAATTATTTGCAGAGCTTATGCAGTGTCATTCAGGTATGGAGTCTGCTTTCCTTCTTTCTCCAGCTTTTAGACTCACTGGAGAACTTCTCAAAGCTTGTGAACCTCACTGTCAAATACTCTATCCATCTTAAAAAGGAAGCAGCTTTGGGGAGTATAGTACAGGTTCCTAAAAACAGGAACAGGCATCTTTAAGAAACAATCTTTCTGACTGGCATCTCTGCCTGCCACCTTAGTTCATGGATCTGGACCTTACTGAAAATGAAAATGCTGCCCATGAGTTATTCTAGAGATGAAATATTGACATTAATTTAATTCAGTTTGACTCCAAGGCATTAATCTTGTTTCATTGCATTGAAAGAAAATTTTGTTGAAGAACTTTTTGTCAGGGACAAAGTTAATCCAAAGGTGTAAGGATTTTCTTTCCTTCTTCAGGAATCTTTTAACTAAACTGACACTTTGCCACCTACGCTGTTTCTATAGTAATCTTTTATTAACCAGAGTCTTCTAAACACAAAAAATAAGCCTAGACTATCAGCCTAGGAAACATTCAAAATTCTCATATTCTGTATGAAGCCACATTTTTTATTTCCTTGCCTTAGTAATTTGAAACTATTGCTCAGTGACTCAGTGCTTCTCATTCTAAACATATTTGTTGGAAAGAACTTCAGTATATGCTATAGCTCAGAATAATATATCAACATTTGAGAAGGAAATTATATATTTGGCAAATTCTTCTCCCATTTTGGGAATCCATGTGTAGATCCATGGAATGTTATTATAAACTATCCCTGGGTTCTATTAGACTTTTGTTTTCCATTGATTGCTATGTACAAGAGGCCAAAGCAATTAAAGGTGGTATCAATAATCTAAAAAGAAAATGTCATAACAATTAAATGGCAGCTGGAAATTAGCTGCATTGTACAGTAGATCAATATGCGTTACAAATTCAAATTGAATCTGAGCATTTGAACTTAAAAACATGTAAGAAATGGGAGCATAACTTTTTACTTTAGTGCTATTATATAACTTACTTCTTAAACTGTAAGGAAAAATACAATAGCAAGTGTTAGTGAAATTAGCCTGTCTTATACAAAGATTCAGGGACTTCCCTGGCAGTCCAGAGGTTAAAACTCTGAGCTCCCAATGCATGGGGCCTGGGTTCAGTCCCTGATCAGAGAACTATATTCCACATGCCAGTCAGTGTGTCAAACACACACACACACACGGAGGCAGATAGCCAGCCTTTGGAAATGTTTATCATTACCTATATTCAAAATATTTTAATAAGTATATTCAGTCCCAATGCCCCAACCTACCTTAAGACCAAGAAGGAAGAAAGTATCTTCTTAAGATTTGATTGGCTGGTGGTGGTTGCCTGTGGAGCCAGGTTGAAAAAAATTGTGAGGCTAAACCAAGAGTCAACAAGAAAGACTGCTGGGACCAATTGTGGTATCCACCATGGATATTTAGGGTTGGGGAGCGGTGGTAGAAAACATTATAAATATTTGTCCATCTTAAATCTCAAGTCATGTTTGTGGAACGTGAGTGATATGTGTGAACGTTCTTATGCTGTCTCTTGGTACATACATCAGTGAGCTACCACTAGGTTGTATCTGTTAGTCTCTCAGTCATGTCCAGCTCTTTGCGACCCTATGGACTGTAGCCCACCAGGCTCCTCTGTCCATGATACTCTCCAGTCAAGAGTGCTGGAGTGGGTTACCATTCCCGTCTCCAGGAGATCTTCTCAACCCAGGGATCGAGCCTTGGTCTCCCGCATTGCAGGCAGATTCTTTACCATCTGAGCCACCAGGGAAGCCCCACAGCTAGGTTGTAGAGGATGCAAACATTCAGCTTCACAAGATAACACCAAATTGCTTTCACAGTGACTTTACTGGCTTACACTTCTACTAGCAACCAGGACTCTTGGATATGGAGAAATTTCCATAACTGTAAGTACCAGACATAGATTTGGATATAGACATATCTCCAGAGAATTCTGTTTACGTTGCATTAACTACCTAGGGATATATGATGAGCTCACAAGATTCAAGGAAGAGAAGCTTGCTCAAGAGGTTTGAGATAAAAATCAACAGATGACAGAACTCCAAGTAAATTCTAGTGGCAATAGAACAATTTTAACCAAAATTGAGGTTTCTGTCTGAGCTTAAAAGAATGAGAATTCTGGATTTGAGAGATAGTGTTGAGCATGGTATCCAGTTAGAATTGAAAGAGTCCAGCTTCAGAGAACAAACCTGGCACTTTGCACATTAATTACCAGTTTCCACCTTAAAGGTTAAGGTTTAAGTAACCTTTAAAAGTAACTTTGCTTGTTTCAGTATTTTCTTGATAGGCTGAAGTTAAAACAGTCCACAGAGGGAAAGGTAAAGTCCTATTTTAGGAGGACATTCTTTTTTTTTTTTTAATTTTTTTACTTTACAATACTGTATTGGTTTTGCCATACATTGACATGAATCCACCATGGGTGTACATGAGTTCCCAATCCTGAACACCCCATATCATCTCTCTGGGTCATCCCAGTGCACCAGCCCCAAGCATCCTGTATACTGCATCAAACCTAGATGGGTGATTCGTTTCTTACATTCTTGATCCATGGATAGAAAGTTGTCTTCCATTTGGGGATATACCATTTGGTTTTGTTACAATGATAAACAACATGTTTTAAAATGTAATAGGAATGGTTTTCAGCTATATCTGCAGTAAGCAAGTGAGGTGAAAACATCTAAAAATGTTTTAACTTGACATATATTGATAACACAAAATGGGAAGATAATAGGTTAAATTAATTGCCTTTTATGCCCTATATTTATAAATACCAGCCTCTATGCATTTAAGCTGAATCAAGATTTTTAAATCTCTTGACACTGAAAGAAAAAAAGTGAACTTTTTCCAAGCCACACAGAACATACAACATTTTATAAGTTGCTTCTTTTGCTTCCTAAGACATATTCACTTCTCAAACACATTAATTGATTCTCAAATTTAAAATGAGTCCTAGGTCTTGATATAAAATTGCCAAATTTTTTTTAATCTCAACCCTAAACCAACTTTTTAAAAAGTTCTGTTATCTCACTGAATTTCTTTGGTTTCATTTTTTATCTTTGGTGAAATTAAACTTTACATTAGATTTTATTTTTATGAAACATCCAAATTCTAACTTCTTGCATAGTTTCCATTTTTATTTATTATAAACAAAAATATTATTATTATTAGGGAAAATTATTTTCCCTAAAACTATTATGTACTTAATATTAATTTTTAGGTTTCAAAAATAACAAAATTTGCTCAATAATTCCTCTTTAAAGGGTAATATCAGACTGAAGGCTACCATTTAAAAATCTTTTTCAAAAGAAGCATCAGTAATTTTGCTGACCTTTATGGTATCATATCACATTGATATTCAGCCAGTAACATATTATTTGGTTCAACGTGGTTTGTTTTGCTTAAGTGGCATCATTGGGTTTCATCTCATTTTAATCCAGCGTCAACAACTTTTAAATCCCCATGGCAGTTCCTTATAGTGTTCATATGTGTGTGTGAGAGTGTGTGTGTATGAATGCGCATGAGCCATCTCTTTCATATTCAAGTTACTCTTGAAGACAAGGTCATTATCCACAGGTCCAAGTAGCTGATTAGGCCCAAAATGTGCAGGCAGGCAGGCACACAGGCTGTTGTAAAGCAGGTTCTTCAGCCTTGCTGTCCAATGCCCACTTTCCCATTCATTGTCAGTCTTTACAACTCTGTCTCTTCCTCTCAGGCTGCTTTGGAACAGGTTCATCTGCCTCCACTTGTTTGAGCCAGCATTCAGTTTGTTTTTGGTTTTCTAAATTGCATAGATAGGTTCTGTTAAAGTGCTTCAGTCAGTTATCATGAAGCATTTTCCTCACATCTCCTTTCACCACGCAGCCAATTCATTATCCACACAACATCTCCTTATCTGTTATGAAGTAACAAATAAAACCAAGTGAAGAAATCCCAAGCAAATTCAAAGTATAGACATATTCAACAGTTTTGATTCTGATTCCAGTGCCGCTCCACTTCCGAGCCAATGACAAATGAGATAGGGCGGCTGTCTAGAATGGGATCAGTTATCACACATTAGGTAAAACCTCTATCACAACTGCTATCATGAAGGCTTTTGGTAATGAGGAAAACGCGCAATTCTGTCCAGCCTCTCTTTCTAAACTTACTGGGAGCCCTGTGCTGTGATTCTGAGGCACAAGGCTTGCTTACCAATTAGCAAAACAAACCACAGTGAAATGTGTAATCGATTCTCTAAACTGGGCACAGAGCCCAGGAATGAAAATTCTCTGACCTGTTGTAACTAATGTTACCACCATTACCTCTTCTTTCAATTTCCAGGCTTCTTCCAAGCCCGGACTGGATTCCTGCTGACAGTAATGTGGAACACACTCATTAATCATTTTCTTGTCACTGTCTTCTGGCAGGGGGAAGGGAGTGATGCTCACTACCAAAAATAGAATGCCTTCTCTCTCTGATAAATAGGAGAAAACTGTAATGAATATGTTGTCCTGTCATGGGCAATTCCATCTTTAATTGTCTTGAGAAGAAGCATATAATATTGGTGCTATGTATCTACGTATCATAGGCATACAGTACTAAAGACATAAATAGATGCTGCGTTAAAATAAGTGCTTTTAAAAATAACTATGTGAACATAAACTTTAGCTATACTAATAATTTCTGAATCATAGAACACTGAAACTTTTAAGCAATAAATGTTTGATGCATGAAGGCTGACATTTAAGTTTTCATTATACATGAAAAAGACCCATTTGTGTGTGTGTGTGCGTTTATGCATACAGGAACATTTTTATCTCCCTATATTTGTTTACATTTGTTTGTAAAACCCATCATACTGGATCACAACTTTCAAAGATTTCCAGAAGGTTGTCATTACACACAAACCCGATATAATAATAACATCATAAAGTCTATCATTTTGAAGAGAAGGAATCACTGCTAAAATCCATCTAGTCACATGTCTTCATTTTATAAGTGAGGAAGTTGAAGCTCGGATAATTATTATTCAAGAGACTGCAAATTCTTACTGACACAGGCTCCCAGTATGGATTTGTTTTTCCTAATCCTGTGTATCTATGTGCCCATTCTGGCTTAATGTGAAACCTCAAGCAAGGAGGCAAGATACTCAGTGCTCCTGGATCATCTGTTTAAACCCTGATATATACTAGTTTGAGTTTAGTGAGGGAGCATCAGCCCACTTTTCAGCTGAGAAAACAGAGCCAGAAAAGTTAAGTTGAGCTAGTTAGTTAGAGGCAGACTAGTCAGTCAGAGCTAGGCAGAGTAGTGGTTGGTATCCAGGCTTCTTGGCATCTAACAACAAGCAGTGAACAGGATTACCATGATCAGATGCCTGATAGTCAGCTCCGTTTCTCTCCTTTTATTCAGAAAAAACATATATATGGAGAAGGAAATGGCAACCCACCCAGTATTCTTGTTTGAAGAATCCCATGGACAGAGGAGCCTGGCAGGCTACAGTCCATGGAGTCGCAAGGGTCAGACACGACTTGGCAGCTGAGCAGCAGCAACGATATGCATATATACACACATACATACGTACATACGGGCTTCCCTGAGAGCTCAGTTGGTAAAGAATTCGCCTGCATACAGGATACACTGGTTCGATTCCTGGATCAGGAAGGTCCGCTGGAGAAGGGATAAGCTACCCACTCCAGTATTCTTGCTTAGAAAATTCCATGGACTATACAGGGTCCATATGTGTGTGTATGTGTGTATGTGTGTATCAGTTCAGTTCAGTTCAGTCACTCAGTCGTGTCCAACTCTTTGCGACCCCATGAATTACAGCACGCCAGGCCTCCCTGTCCATCACCAACTCCTGGAGTTCACTCAAACTCACATCATCAAGTCGATGATGCCATCCAGCCATCTCATCCTCTGTCATCCCCTTCTCCTCCTGCCCCCAATCCCTCCCAGCATCAGAGTCTTTTCCAATGAGTCAACTCTTCGCATGAGGTGGCCAAAGTACTGGAGTTTCAGCTTTAGCATCATTCCTTCCAAAGAAATCCCAGGGCTGATCTCCTTTAGAATGGACTGGTTGGGTCTCCTTGCAGTCCAAGGGACTCTCAAGAGTCTTCTCCAACACCACAGTACAAAAGCATCAATTCTTTGGCACTCAGCTTTCTTCACAGTCCAACTCTCACATCCATACATGACCAC
>SJYX01019546.1:107092-119533 GCA_006410675.1 Oreotragus oreotragus
TCTGCATATAAGTTAAATAAGCAGGGTGACAATATACAGCCTTGATGTAACTTTTCCTATTTGGAACCAGTCTGTTGTTCCATGTCCAGTTCTAACTGTTGTTTCCTGACCTGCATACAGGTTTCTCAAGAGGCAGGTCAGGTGGTCTGGTATTCCCATCTCTTTCAGAATTTTCCACAGTTTAGTGTGATCCACACAGTCAAAGGCTTTAGGATAGTCAATAAGGCAGAAATAGATGTTTTTCTGGAACTCTCTTGCTTTTATATATATACATATGTGTGTTTCTTTTTTGGTGTAACTGTAAAAATGGCTATGTTTGTCTTTATACAGGTGTAAGTTAAGGACTGAAAGGCATTGATGACTCATGTGTTTGAAAACATCACTTAGATTATTCTGCCAGTGAGTCTTCCTGGCAGTCTCTGGGAGTCATTCTAGGGCTGCATGTTTAGAAAGATGGTTCTTAAATCACTCCAATTAGCTTTTAGTTTCATCCATCACCATCTCTCACTTCTATAAAATGAAATACCAAAAGCAAACACTTATGGTTTTCAACATACTGGCCTGTGGATCAAAAGCGTTAGCTAATCAATTTAGTTGATATGTACACAGTGAGAATGGCTTGAGGGACGTCAGCCACCACCCACTGTGTCATACAGCAAAGTCAAGTGGGAAAAAAAGAGACAATCACCCATTATTTAAAACTCACCATCTGTTTTGCAAGTTGTTTTCTTCCTTTTGTCTTTCCATTACCAACCCTTCCTTTCATATTTCATGTTTTATGACTTTTATTTTCTCTACACAGTATTACCTTTCACAAAACAGAGAAACCAAAATCTATTTGTTCAGTAAATTAGCTTGTTAAATTGCCCTGATAAGTAATTCCCCATTGATGAAATGAACCACAGGTTGACAAGCATGGGGATATAGGATATATGGATCTGGGTTTGTGTCCTAATTCTGCTGCAGATAAGAAAAAGCTGGGTTCCCTTGGGTAAGTTACTTAACCTCTCTGAGACTATTTCTTCACTTGTAAAATTGATAATCATCAACCAGAGTAATGGGAAGACACAAAGAAGAAACTATATGTGACAGTGCTTAGTGAATTAAGTTCTACATAAATGCTATTTTTTAACATTACCAGATTTTAATTAGTTTCTAATCTTGTTTCATATGTAAAATTAATGACTATTCTACAGATATGGGCTTCCCAAGTGGCTTCAGTGGTAAAGAATCTGCCTGCCAATGCAGGAGACATGGGTTCAGTCGCTGGATCGGGAAGATCTTCTCAAGTAGGAAGTGGCAAGCCACTCCAGTATTCTTGCCTGGAAAACTCCATGGACACAGGAGCCTGGTGGGCTACAGCCTATAGGGTCACAAAGAGTCAGACACAACTGAGCAACTGAGCATACATGTACACATTGCTATAGATTGCACTATAACATTTATATGTTCAAACTTTTGCCAATAGTAACTTGAAAATTTACTTTAGCATTTGATATCTAAACCAAATGTTAATGAAATAAATCACTGTGGCATGTAACTCAATTCACATCTCAGCTGATTGGTTTGACACAGAGTCACTGATAGTCTGAAAAGAATACCTGCTTGCAAAATATCTGCTTGGGCCTAAAAAGGCCCAAGTGTAAATTGCTTTTATAAAGTTTATCTGCCATCAAAACCTATCTAAATTTCAACTAAAATTTATAGCACTCTTGGTTACACCCTCTCATCAGAGCTTCAAGCCGCATTGGGTATTCTTATCTTTGTGTGTCTTATCTGATTGACTGGAGCAGAAAGAGAAATTCTGTTCTACTTCCTGCTGTCCTGTTTCTGAGCTAAAAGTGTCTGGCCCCAGGTTGTCACCATAAGTGAGCCCAGACATTTCTCAAAAACATTCAAGTGCCCTTTATTGTGGAGAGGTTTCTGCAAGGGTTTTTCCAGAGCTCATCTTCAGAAAGTTTCCAATCTTCTGACAAAAGAAAAAACTACTTTGGAAGAGCAGCATATGAACCA
Organism: Oreotragus oreotragus; assembly: GCA_006410675.1. Taxonomy (NCBI): domain Eukaryota; kingdom Metazoa; phylum Chordata; class Mammalia; order Artiodactyla; family Bovidae; genus Oreotragus; species Oreotragus oreotragus. The sequence continues at coordinate 109,106 of SJYX01019546.1, forward strand.
AAGTAAATGGCAGCAGACACACTTCTGAAGTCAGGCTAGCTGCAGAGTCAAACATCACTGAAATGCAGGTCACAAATTCACAAGTAACAGCACTACTTTAAAAGGTGGGTTAAGGGAGGTGGTGAAAGTGAAGAAAAAAAAAAATAATATTGTTCACATCAAATAAAGTTCCCAAATTGTTTCTTATAACGTTCAAAGATCCTCTTTGCCCTGACAATGAAGCTCAAACCTCTACTCAAAGCATAATTCACTAGACAAGTAGTTATGGAAGAGTGCCCTGGGCCAGGGAGTGCGGAGACCGTACCAAACACAGAGCTTCTGGGACGGCTCTTTTACACCTCACCCACATCTTGCTCTTGGAAAAGGAAATGGCAACCCACTTACACACTTCTGAAGTCAGGCTAGCTGCAGAGTCAAACATCACTGAAATGCAGGTCACAAATTCACAAGTAACAGCACTACTTTAAAAGGTGGGTTAAGGGAGGTGGTGAAAGTGAAGAAAAAAAAAAATAATATTGTTCACATCAAATAAAGTTCCCAAATTGTTTCTTATAACGTTCAAAGATCCTCTTTGCCCTGACAATGAAGCTCAAACCTCTACTCAAAGCATAATTCACTAGACAAGTAGTTATGGAAGAGTGCCCTGGGCCAGGGAGTGCGGAGACCGTACCAAACACAGAGCTTCTGGGACGGCTCTTTTACACCTCACCCACATCTTGCTCTTGGAAAAGGAAATGGCAACCCACTCCGGTGTTCTTGCCTGGAGAATCCCAGGGACGGGGCAGCCTGGTGGGCTGCCGTCTATGGGGTCGCACACAGTCGGACACGACTGAAGCGACTTAGCAGCAGCACATCTTGCTCTAGAGAGGAACTGCATACACCTATAAAGTTCCCCAACAGGCTCCTTGTTTTTCTGCTTTCTTGCCTTTGCTCTTCAAAGAATGACCTTCTATTTCCTTTGAAATCCTTCTCATCTTTCAAGGCTTAGCTCAAAGGCACTGCTTTCATAAACTTTGGCTAATAAACCTTTTGGAGCCAGTTTCCAAAGCTCTTGACTGTACCTCTGTAGTTACTGCTACATCAACATATCATAGACTGGGTGGCTTATAATCAATAGAAATTTATTTCTCACAGTTCCAGAGGCTGAGAAGTTCAAGATCAAAGGGCCAACAGATTCAATGTCTGGTCAAAGTCCACTTCTTGGCTCAAAGGTGGCCATCTTCTTACTGTGTCCACATGTAGCAGAAGGGGAGCCTCTCTGGAGCCTTTTTAATGAAGTCACCAATCCCATTCTTGAGGGTTCTACCCTCATAACCAAACACATCCTTGAGGCCCCACTCCTAATGCCATTGCACTGGGGGTGAGGTTTCAACATCTTAACTTGGAGGAAACAGAAATATTCAATCTGTAGAAACCCCTATTATTAATAATTGAGTAATTGATTAATTAATATTCAGTCAATAAAAATTCATTCATTGGGAAGCATGTCATAAATGGAAGGAAAGTACATGCTGGTAACACGGTTCATTAGAGGATTCAGCAATAAGCTGTTCCCACACACATCAAGGATTCTCCCTGCCCTGATCTTCCCAAGGAGATGATATCACAGGTTTGCTCTTAGTGGCAGCTGAGTCAGTAAGGCCAGCCCCCAAGTACTGCTGACAATTTTGAAGTGGAAGAATAATGAATATGAAGACAAAATAATGAGATTGCAGTTCTGTTCACAATCTAGTTGTGAAGTTCAGTTCAGTTCAGTCCAGTTCAGTCGCTCAGTTGTGTCCAACTCTTTGCAACACCATGAATTTCAGCATGCCAGGCTTTCCTGTCCATCAACAACTCCCAGAGTCCACCCAAACCCATGACCATTGAGTCGGTGATGCCATCCAGCCATCTCATCCTCTGTCGTCCCCTTCTCCACCTGCCTTCAATCTTTCCCAGCATCAAGGTATTTTCCAATGAGTCAGCTTTTCACATCAGGTGGCCAAAGTATTGGAGTTTCAGCTTCAGCATCAGTTCTTCCAATGAACACCCAGGACAGATTTTTAGGATGGACTGGTTGGATTTCCTTGCAGTCCAAGGGACTCTCAAGAGTCTTCTCCAACACCACAGTTCAAAAGCATCAATTCTTCGGCACTCAGCTTTCTTCATAGTCCAACTCTCACATCCATACATGACCAGTGGAAAAACCATAGCCTTGAGTAGACAGACCTTTGTTGGCAAAGTAATGTCTCTGCTTTTCAATATGCTGTCTGAGTTGGTCATAACTTTCCTTCCAAGGAGTAAGTGTCTTTTAATTTCATGGCTGCAATGATTTTGGAGCCCAGAAATATAAAGTCAGCCACTGTTTCTGTTTCCCCATCTAGTTGTGAAGTCAGATATGTAAAAGAAATAGCTCTCATTGATAAATGGACATCAGCTCCTAAAAGACTTTGCATGTGGCAATTTTAGCACAGCCATACTACTTCTTTAAAAGGGCACCATGAGGAAGGCTTTGGTAAGTGGTGATGGGGAGGTAAACGTATTTCCTTTTTCCCTTTTGTGGCCTGAGGGAAATCATGTCCTTAAGCCCTAGCTAATCATCAGAGTGAACTTGGACTCCAAGGAGAGAACAACCCATTAAAAGGATGTAACAGGCATTTGAGATTCAGATTTATCACACCTTTTCAATTTTCTCTTGGGAGAAATCTATTTAGAAATAATGAATAATTAAAATTAATATTAAAAATATATTTTAAATGCCTATTGAAAGTCTCAATTTTTTATTTCCTTTTAATTTATAATCAGTGATGGGAATTGGGAGCCCATAGGAGAAGGCAATGGCACCCCACTCCAGTACTCTTGCCTTGAAAATCCCATGGGTGGAGCAGCCTGGTGGGCTGCCGTCTATGGGGTCGCACAGAGTCAGACACGACTGAAGCGACTTAGCAGCAGCAGCAGCAGCAAATTTCNCAGTGATGGGAATTGGGAGCCCATAGGAGAAGGCAATGGCACCCCACTCCAGTACTCTTGCCTTGAAAATCCCATGGGTGGAGCAGCCTGGTGGGCTGCCGTCTATGGGGTCGCACAGAGTCAGACACGACTGAAGCGACTTAGCAGCAGCAGCAGCAGCAAATTTCAAGCTCTTATTTTTCACCAGAATTCTTCACAAGGAATAGTTGGTAGGGTTTTCTTTACTTGTTTTTTTAGTGTACTCTCCAACTGTCGTGGGAAAAGTGCCTACAAATATTGCTAATGGGTGAGAAACTGCACATTCTCTGGTAACATTGGTGAGAAGCCAAGTACTGAGTGAACACTACTATTTCCAAAGTGATTTATGTGAAAGAGCCCCAAACTATGGTTACCTGTTTCTCATTTTGCCCTATTTGATAAGAAACTGCTTTGAGAACAGGCAGGCTGTCTGCCCAGGTTTTCACCTACTGATGAACTTCACTTTGCCTCTTCTTAATTAATGCATGAGGCATGTTAAGCAGCTCTCAGGTTCTGTTCTATAATAGGAAGTAGGAAATTCTTCAGGATCTGCAGGCAACCTGTGATGGGATAGAGTCTTCTGAGACCATAGCCTGTAACTTTGATGAGGAGTCTCTCTCTGACTTCAACCCCACAATTATACTCCATTAGAAAATGGAGGGATCAACCACGATTCTTAAGTAGTTAGCCAAAGAACCAGCTGATTTAAGCTGGAAAGGGAGGTATTAAGGACTCTAGATAGCTTTTGACATTGCTTGGAGGATGGAGAGCCAGACTTGGAGGCTTTGTGGCCAAATGTCACATCCACTTTACTCAGGAGCATGGTCCCAAGAGAGACCCAGTACATCTGGCAACACAGATATGAGCCCTGCATCAGCTTCAGGCCCCTCCTCTGCTGGCTCTGGAAGCCACGTGTCTCTGGGGCTGCCTTTGTCTCAGTGGGTTCTTCTCAATGCTAGCTTCTCCTCATCACTACCTTCCAGATCTGTGACTTATAAGTAAATGTCTCGTTGACAGCACCTAGATTCCCTGCTTAAGCCATAACTGCTTTAAAAACACCAACTGGAAAAATTAATTTCTGATACCCTCCTTAGGCACTCTTATAGTAGAAAACTCCCCAGAGTAGGCATGTTCAAAGGTGCCAGACTGCCAAGAAGAATGACAAAAGTCCAGTCTTCCTTGGTTTCTCAGCAGAGCTGGAGTATCAGCCAACACTCGAGGCCAGGGAGAAACAAGAGGGTCAGGAGGGTATGGTGTGTTTCTGTTCAACTCCTCCATTCCCACGGAACCCTTACCACTTGTTCTTGACTTATGAACTGAGTGTCTTTGAGTCAGTTACTCAATATTTGTAGTCCAAGCCATCCGCCTGACTGGAGTCCCTCCAATTGCACTCACACCCTCCAACAGCGTGTTTCCATGCCTAGTTGAGCTTTAACAGCATAAGATTGATGATGATATTTATATACTTAAGACATTCCAAAAACCGCCTAAACACACTGTATGACCGCGTGCCAGACCCTACAGGAAGTGGTCTCTGCCTAGATTCCCTTCAAGGCATCTAGGACCATCCTTCCTTCATTAACTGTTCCTCAGCCCCACTGATCTCAAATACAGGCGAGTGTGACTCAGAGCCTTTGTCTTGTGGCTTCCCATACAGGTAATGTTCTAACTCCAAACCATCACCTGGGTGAACCCTTCTCAGCATTCAGGTCTCAGCTCAAATGCCACTTCCTCAGGGAGATTTTCCTGACTACCCTATTTAAACTGGAGACCTCTCCCAACTTCTTATACCATACTCTCTTTTTAAAATCATAGTTATTATCAATACCTAGATTATCTTATTTATCTATTTATCTATTTATCAAACTATCTATTTTCTGTTTTCACTACGGAAAAATGAGGTTTATCTTGGCACCTCCAGTGTTTAGAACTGTGCCAAATTCCTGAGCTTCTGGCTCAACTCCTTCCACACTCTTCTCATTCCAGACTTCCCTCTGCCCCACATCCTTGGACCCTAACTGAATTCCCTGTCATGTGTTTGAGCAGATGGGACCTCCTACTTCCCGTGAAGCAGATCGTATCTTTCATGGCTAGTGTTTCAGGGTATCAGTAGGCTGGCTATTGAGCACATGACCAAAGTCTATAGGGCTGTGAAGCTGGGAAAAAATTGAGTGGGGGAATGAAGAAGAAAGATTGGTGATGCCAGGCAGGCTGGAAGTCATGTGGGCAAAGATGTGACAAAGGTGGCTATGGATACGGGGTTGATAACAAGAGTCAAGAGTTGGTTGACTTGCTGTCTAGCAAGGGCCTGATCCCAGCTGTCATTTCTTAATGACATTTTCTTAGATGAGCACAGCAGAGAGGAATAAACAGGACTAGGTGAATAAACTATGTGTTTCATCAAAGATCTATTTCTTAGAGACACAAAGACAGCAGGATTAGCTACAACATCCATATGCTTGGTAAAACTTCTTGTTATTAATAATACCAAGTCCCAAAAGTCAGGGTAATCCAAATGGAAGAGGGGCCTATTTGGATTATCCCAGTGTCATCTGGACTATATGAACTTCCTTAGCTTCAAAAGACAGATGGCATCTTTTACCTTCAAGTAAAGTTCTATTTTAATTGTCTCCTTTTAATATTTAGCTGAACTGACTCCACCTTAAGTAAACCACCAAACAAGCATGTCCTCAAACAGAAATGTGTCCTCAGACAGGCATCCACTGAGATCCCTACATCTTAGACCTTGAATGTTGTGATGAGTGGATGAGTTAGGTAATAGTTTTCAGTCTTAACTACTTTCTCTTTAATTATCTGAAATATCTAGATAATTACTTGCATTTCATTCTGCTAATGGAGAATTAGAGATGATGTTATAAAATGTGGTTTGTGGTTTGCAGTTGTGTTACCCTAACCCCATAAAGAAGTCCAAATCTCCTACTCTCTAAAAAACTTACCAGGGCCCAGGAGTATTGAATGCCAAGTGATGAGTGAGTGGGCAGGGAAGAGCTCAACCTCTTAGTTCTTCCACTGTACTCCTGGTCCTCCTGACTGAAGGTTTACACTTCTGTCCCTCCAAACCATCTTTCCTTTCCCATTGATTGTTAGATATGTTAGATTGTTAGATATGTTAGATATTTCTGCTTTCTCTCTCCTCTGCCCAAGGACAGTAATGTCTAGTCATTTTCTACCTGGGAAGAAAAGAACCGTCAGGCAAGCTTCTCACTTGTCACAGGTGGACGACTTGTTTGAATCACTGTTTCTACTTTGATGTGAGGTGGTAGAAGGAGAAAATCCCTCCTGGATCAAGAACAAGAAGGGGAAATAAATTCTAGAAACAACCACATTATTATTTGGAGATACAACATTGACAAGGTTGCAAATAATGGAAACCACATGAGGTATTTAAATAAACAAAGGTCAGTTCATTATAGGAGGAAAGGCTTCTTTCCTCTTTCAATGTATGGTAGGGAAAGGCTGGGATGCTGGCCAACCTCGAGTAACTATGACGTAGAGATTCAATCTCTCTCTGAATGCATTTTCTACATCTTGCCTCTTGTCTCTGTGTCTGTTGCATGTCTTTCCCTCTCTCACCCTCTCACTCTTCTCTCTTGCTTTCTAGCTCTTTCTCTCCTTCTGGTGCTTACTGTAGTCCTCAACCTACTCTGACTCTGTTTTAGCTAGCTGCCGCTGCTTCTCTGGTGCATGTGGAAGAAACATAGTATGGATGCTTCCTGGATTTACCTGTTATGGGTCCAGCCACCCAAATCCCCAAGGAAAGGGCTTTGACAAGCCTACTGAGTTAATGTTACATGAACATGGCAGCCAGAGATAGCCCTTCATCCGTGTGAAAGGAGTCACAGAATGGAAGGGCAAGGGGCCAAAGATGAGTGGCACATACAACAAATATCCACCATTAATTTACTTATAATGCATGGCAAATTGTCTTCCTAATGTGTGAGTGTCATACCAGCTGCAGAGTGTATTTCATTTCACTTGAGAACAAAGAGGAGCAGTAGACCCTTGGAAATAGATCTTTCTGAAACCTGTATCAGCTATTCTTAAGACGGGATCCTGCTTTTATCATTTCAATTGTGAGAAATCTGTTGGTGCTCTGTGTGGCTGCCCACAAGATTAATGCTTTATTCTACATTTTTAACAGATGGAGAGCTTTCTTCATGTACTATAATTCTTACGTCTAGAGCCAGATGGAGTAAGAGAATTAGAAAATAACGATGCATAAAGTAAATATCAATTGCTACTCCTTCTTTTTCTTAGGACTAAATTTTAATGTCATTTTTCCTCTCTGCCTTTCCTCAAGGTTCTCCTTCAGTCTTCCTCTTCAAGTATCTTTGGTGACATGTATGCACTTCACAGTACAAAAAGGTTAATTGGTGCTCAATAAATTCCTGCTGAAATAAACTGTGTTTGTCTAATAGGTGCAAAGTATCACATGGCTAATTTTGCTATTTCTCCATTGATGGAACAAGCAAATAGGGAAAAGAAAGATGTTAAAGTATTTATCAATTCACATTAGAAGTCCTTCATCGATATTTCTGCAGTGTTATGATTATCTTTGCAACTCTAAGCTGTGAATGTTTGTTTTTTTTTTCCAGAATTAACAGTAGTGTGGTTCCCTTAGGGAAATACTAAAAATATTCTGTTCCACATATGGCTTTATCAGTGTTAATGCAGGTGTGTATGCCTTTGCTGGATGCAACCACTTGTCTTTTATTTTGAATATATTCCAAGATTATTTGAAATGATGTGGGCAGCTCATTCTAAAAGCATTTATTAAGAACTTCCTCCATGCTAAGTGTTGTGTAATTCCAAATAAAAAGCTCAAATAAACGGTTAAGGTAAGAAAACGGTTTTCTTCTCACCCCTTGTTGACATTTTGCATCTTTCCAAAAACCCAACTCTTAAAGTAGGCTGTATAAATTCTAATCTATAGCCTCTTCACTATTCCTATTTTCAAATGATTCATATTTCCCTATTCTTTCCATAATCAAAGAGTTTTCAAAAATTAAAATCTGCTCCCATATCTCCTAGTTATTTTTTCTCATTTTAAAATAGATTAAACTAAGATTTACATGTGCTACTGGGAAGCACTTTTGTTGTTGTTGTTTTTCCTGACTTTTAAACTCAGATGTGTACTGTTCCCTTTTGGTGGTAGAAGGAAAGAAATATTTTTAACAGAAAAAAATTTAACTGAATATTTAAAGAAAAAGAGACTATTTTCTAGAAATAGGTTAACTGTTCTCTCCGTGTGTAGAGTTGTCTGTAACCCAAGTAGTGGAATGTGGCTACTATCAGGTTAATTTTGGTTACTATAACAACCAACACTAACAATGAACATGCAAAAAGCTTTCTTAAGGGAAAAGGTCCTTTCCTTAAGAACTGAAATTAATTAAAATAAATATCTAATAAGAATTTTAAGGAAGTAGAGATTTTTATCTCTTCCAATTGTTAGGGGAAGCACACTGATTGAAACTGCCCACCCAGGCCAGGTACCATAGTAACCATTTGCATGAGTTGTTTTATGACAGGAGATTCTGATAAGGAATACGGAACTAATAAGCCACCACCAACAGGAAGAGTTCAGGAAAGGTCTAAAGGAGACACTGCGTGTCCATCCACTTCCCAGAATCCCTCTCGCTAGCATCCATCTTGGCTGAGCTACGCGGCAGAGCAGTTCTCCTGGTTTTCCTTACCCTACTGCTCTCCATCCGGGTGCCCTTTCCCAATAAAATCTCTTGTTTTGTCAGCACACGTGTCTCCTTGGACAATTCATTTCCGAGTGTTAGACAAGAGCCCAGTTTCAGGCCCTGGAAGGGGTCCAGCTTCCTGAAACACAATTCTTAAATACATTAAATTTTTGCTTGAAAGTCCACATATACTGAAAGAATTAGCAATGCCTTGAAAGCACTCTTAGCAATCCTTATAATTTAGTAACCTCTTCATGATATAAAAATGACTCAAGTGTATGTGTAACTGTACTGCCTAATGAATTTCTGGAAAGAGGCGGGTTTTCATTAATGCAAATCTGTGAAAAATCTGAATTCAGTGAAACACAGTTTTAACTCCAGATTGACTATTGAAGCTTTGACATATTCAACAACTCCACATCCATGAAGTTATTGTTTTACTCCCTAATTGATTTTGCATACAGTACTAATAGCATCTTTAATCACAGGGCTTTAAGGCATTACCCAGCTACTTCTGACAATGTTGATTTGCAAATGGAGATTCAGAAAAGTTAAGTAATCTGGATCCTATTCTTTTCTGCCCTCATTAAGTTCACAGGGCTCTGCCCAAGCCATATCTAGGAAGAAAACAAACCGTGACACAGATAACACTGTCCATCTGGGTCACTGCTGCAGTTCTTAGTGATCCATTTGTGCCGATACCAGAGATACAGGTTGGGAGCACCCATTACTGTGTCACCACCACCCCACCCCCACTCACCTTGATCTCCTCTTCCGAACTCCTCCTATACTCATCCATACATTGAATTATTAATCACTCACAGTTCTGTACCATTGCTTAATCATCATGTAATGGTCATTTGTTCAACTGGTGCATAATTATGGAACATTTACTGTGAAAAAAGTATTATTCTAGTCTGGTGTATGTGTTCTTTTTTAATCTTACTCATGTAAATACTTCTATCTCATTCAAAAAGAAAAAAAAGGTATTAAGAAAACTTGGTTTTCTACGGCAGTGAGGAACTGTGGAGTCGCTGTTGTCAGGGGCTAAAACCTAGGAAAGAAGATAGGACTAGTGTGGTTTCCATTAAGACACTCTACAAATATTCCAGTTCTTTATTCCTAGTTGTATATTTGAGTTGAAATCACATACCATCTCTAAAGTTGGGTGTGACCCTGTAACTTCTTTGGCTAATGAAATGTGAAGTGATGCCTATAATTTCTGGATGGAAGTTTTAATGGCCAATAGGCAATTTACCACATTCCTTTTGTTCTACCTTAGTAAACCACCTCAGTATTTTACCCTTGAGAACCCCATGAACAGTATGAAAAGGCAAAAAGATAGGACAATGAAAGATGAGCTCCCCAGGTTGGTAGGTGCCCAGTATGCTACTGGAGATTAAGAATGAAGGGATGGAGCCAAAGCAAAAACAATACCCAGTTGTGGATGTGATTGGTATAGAAGCAAAGTCCGATTCTGTAAAGATCAATATTGCATCAGTTCAGTTCAGTCACTCAGTCGTGTCCGACTCTTTGCGACCCCATGAATCGCAGCACTCCAGGCCTCCCTGTCCATCACCATCTCCCAGAGTTCACTCAGACTCACATCCATCAAGTCCGTGATGCCATCCAGCCATCTCATCCTCGGTCGTCCCCTTCTCCTCCCTCCCCCAATCCCTCCCAGCATCAGAGTCTTTTCCAATGAGTCAACTCTTCGCATGAGGTGGCCAAAGTACTGGAGTTTCAGCTTTAG
>SJYX01019546.1:124755-142416 GCA_006410675.1 Oreotragus oreotragus
ATGGACATGGGTTTGGGTGGACTCCGGGAGTTGGTGATGGACAGGGAGGCCTGGCATGCTGCAGTTCATCTGGTCGCAAAGAGTCAGACACCACTGAGCAACTGAACTGAACTGAGTGGAAGTGATTGTAGAAATGTATGAGAAAGTAGTGCTTCCATCAGCCAGGGCTTTCGAGTGTCCACTATGAGCAAATCTCTCCCAACCTTCACTCAATATGTAGCATGAATGAGAAACTTTTGCTGTATTAAACCTCTATGATTTTTAAACAGTTTTATTGAGAGATAATTTATATGCCACCAAATTCTCCTGTTTAAAGCATACAATTAAATAGTTCTTAGTTATTTTACAAATTTGTATAACTATGATCTGATTTTAGAACACTTTCATCAGAACAACATCATTTAGAAGAGTTCATCAATAAGAAATCTCATACCAATTAGCAGTCACTCGCTATTTCTCCTTCCTCTTCTCAGCCCTAGGCGATCACTAATCTACTTGTGTCTCTATAAATTTACCGATTCTGGGAATTTCACATAAATTGACTTGAACAGGATGCGGTCTTTTGTTACTGGAGATTCATCCGTATGGTAGTGTGTCTCAGTAACATGTTCCTTTTTATTGCTGAACACATTCTATGCATGTACTACACTTTGTTTGTCCATTCACCATGTGATGGACATTTGGGTTGTTCCCACTTATGGGCATTTATGAATAATCCTGTTAGAAACGTCTGTGTGAAAGTTTGTTTTGATATGTATTTTTGTTTATCTTGGAATTTCTCTAGGAGTGGAATTGCTGGATCCTATAATGTTCAACATTTTGAAGAACTGTCAAACTACTTTCCAAAGTGACTGCATCATTTTACATGCATATCAGCAGTGCTTAAAGTTTCCAAGTCCTTCACACCCTTACCAACAACTGCTACTGTCTGGCTTTTCTTACTATAGTCATTCAAGTGGGTATGAAGTGGTATCTATGGCAATTTTGATATGCATTTTCCTACTGAGTAATGATGTGTGTCCTTTCACATAATGTGTCCTTTCACATATTTATTTATCATTTGTAAATCTTTTTTGAAGAAGTGTCTACTAAATTGTTTGATCATTTTATAACTGGTACATTACTCATTATTGAGTTAAGAGATCATTGTATAATCTATACACAAGTCCCTTATCAAATATTTGATTTGCAAGTATTGTTTCCCATTCTGTGGGTTGCCTTTTCACTTTCTTGATGACGTGTTTGCAAGACATAGGTTTTCAATTCTGATAATGTCCAATGTTTTTATTTTTTCTTTTATTCATTTGTGCTTTAGGTGATATATCTAATAAAGCATTGCCTAAACCATAGTCACAAAGATTTACGCCTATGACTTCTTGTAGGAGTTTTATAGTATTAGCTCTTACATTTAGATCTATGACCCATTTCAAGTACCTTTCTATGTGAGGTGTGAGGCAGAGGTCTAAATTCATTCTTTTGCATGTTAATATCCAGTTGCCCCAGAACCATTTGTTGAAAAGATTCTTATTGGCACCTTTGTCCAAAAGCAACTGATCATAAACATAAGGAATTCTTTCTGGTCTCTTAATCCTGTTCTACATGTGTCTATTCTATGCCAGTACCACACATAGTTACTGTAGCTTTGTAACATGCTTTAAAATCTGGTAGTGTAATCCTTCAACATTGTCATTCCTTTTTAAGGACTGATTCAACTCATGTAGGTTTTGCAGTTCCATGAGTTTTAAATTCAGCTTGTCAATTTATGCAGAAATAAAGAAAGAGGGAGGGAGGGAGGGAAGGAATTAGATGAGTTGGAATTTCAGGAGATAGCATTAAATCTGTAGATAAATTTGGGGAGTATTGCCATCTTAATATTGAATCTTCTGATCTATGAACATAAGCATCTTTGTTTATTTAGATCTTCCTTAATTTTTTTCAACAATGTCTTGGTTTTGGTCTTGTACTTCTTTTGCTAAGTGAAAGTGTTAGTCACTCAGTTGTGTCCAACTCTTTGTGACCCCATGGACTATAGCCCTCCAAGCTTCTCCATCCATGGGATTTTCCAGGCAAGAATACTGGAGTGTACTGCCATTTCCTTCACTCAGGGGATCTTCCCAACCTAGGGATAGAACCCAGGTCTCCCACATTGCAGGCAGACTGTTTACTGTCTGAGCCACCAGGGAAGTCCCAAGTTTATTTTTAATAAGACTTTAATCTTTTGGATGCTATTGTGATTGAAATTTTCTTAATTTCTTGTTTGTATTATTCATTGCTAGTGTTTAGAAGTGGAACTAATTTTTGTAACCCTGATGAATTCATGTATTAGTTCTAGTATTTTTTTAGTAGCTTTCTTGGGATTTTCTACATAGATGATTATGTTGTCTGCAAATATAAGCAGTTTTAGTCTTTCTTTCTAATTTATCACCTTTTAGTTTATTTTCCTAACTGCCCTATCTAGAACCTCTGGTATGATACTGAAGAAAAGAATCTCTGAGATTTTGAGGTTGGTTGCTATTGCAATGTAACCTTGCCTTTATATCAATAATGCAAACATTAGAACGAACAAAATAGAGATGGATTCCATTTAGCTGGCAAAATCAGGGAAGGCTTTTATAAGAATGATTTGGAAATGATACGCTTTAAAGGGTGAAAGTAGAGATATTCAGTCCCGGAAACTACAGTATTGAGTTCTATACCTTGATTTGCTCAAAGTTGAGTGGTAGATAAAGAGTAGAGAAAAGACAGGAAATAAAAGTTAAGAACAGAATATTTGTGCCATGGTGTACTGGAAACTTCAGAATGAAAGTAGAAAGATCAATTCGGAGGCTACTGCAGAAGCCTAGAAAAGAAATAGCAAGTGCCAGAGCTAAGACGTAATGAATGCTGCTCATTCCCAGACCTCTCCCGTGCTCACATTTAGAGCTTCGGCAGTACCTACACTTCATCGACCCAGACTCCTAGAGCCCCCCAACTCCAAGCTAAAGGCTATTTACCAGCTACTGAGCATGAATCTTTATGTACTTTTTCCCTGGCTCTCTTTTGATCTTGGACCCCAATGTCAGGAACAGTATGGCTTTCCCACTTTTAAATTGCTAGATTACTTTTGAAACTCTGTGATCTTCTTTTCTGTTTTGCCATAGGGCCAGGAATCAATGTTTTTCTCTTCCTTTTTCATGTTACTCTAGCTTTTGGCTTTGCTAGATTTCCTCATCTCAGCTGGCTTGCAACGTCCTAGATTCCTACTGGTATCCTGACAACCCTCGTCCCCAAACACACAAAACAAGATGCAAACAGCCAAAATTTCTCAGTGGAGTTGTAGTAATTGACTGGTTTGATTTTGCTTGATTTTACTAGATGTATAGGGATTTTTAAATCTACAGATTTTTTTTTTAATCTGGCATAGTTTTGTTGTCACGGCACCTGCTTTGAATCAATAACTATGACTAGCTGGGCTTCTAACAATTGTTACCACTCCTGAGTATCAGGCATTGTACTAGGTCCTGTAACATGCCTACTGTTTGCAGCAAAGTAGGCAACTCATGTTCACTTCACAGAGACGGACACTGAGGCTTAGAGAGGGAAATTTATTAGGCTATAGCCACATTTTTTAAATGTTGGAGCCAGTATTAGAACCCACATTTATCAATTTGTTTCTAAAACACGCTTCCTGCTATTATAGTCTACTACTTTTTTGAATAGAGCTCATGAAACGCCTTTTAGATTCTTGCTCTTAGATTGTTGGTCATTTGACTCTCTGCTTCCATGTAGTCCTTTTATCTATAGTGTTAACTAATGTCTTTTCAAGGAGTTACTTGTCTTATTGGGTTTACTTGTGTTTAAGAAACCTCTAAAGTGATTGGTGTTCATGTCCTTAGAGTCTTGCTCTACACAGACACCATCATTTTGGTGTCCCATACTGAACTGGACTTCCTGAGAATAAGGGTTGTCCTTGGAGCAACAAAGTGTTTGTTTAACAAGTGTTTTTTTAAGAATAAATGAACAAATAAATTAAATGGAAGAATATATGAATGGTAAAGTTTGAGTTGATTCTTATGGCTGGTATTTGCACTGTTTAAAGGCAGTGTCACCCAGTAGCAGAAAGAGCATGGACATTGAATCAGCTTCATTGCTCATAAGCTCGGTGAGGATGAACCATTGCTTAACCTAAGCCTCAGATGGTGCCTTTGTAAAGTGAGTAATGGCATCATATGGTATATTGAAGACCATATGAGAAAATGAAGGTAATGAATGCCACATGCAGTAAACATTACTGACTATTCCTCCCCTCCTTTACCTTTAAGACCAATTTTGCAACCTAAGTTTTCATCCAACTTTCCTTGTCTTGAGCTAGTTCTCCTTTGCTTGGGTAATTGCATTGGTATACTATCTAGCATTGAGAGATGGAGTGAGTATATCATGATGTTTGAAACTCAGATTGTGGAGCCAGACCGTCTGCATGAGAGTTTATGCCCCACCACATCCTGGTGATCTAGACAAGCACCTTGATGTTACCGTGCCTCAGTTTCCTCATATGGAAAATGGGAATAATAATAGTGCCTTCTTCCCAGGGATGACAACTTAGAATTAAATAAGTTAATGTCTGTGAAACTCATAGGACTCTAGCTAGCCCAGTGAAAGGCATTGAAGTGTTTACTTTATTACTATTATTGTTATTGACATTATTATTACTACTACTACCACTACTGCTTCAGGCACTTGTAAAAGTGCCCTACGTTTTTCTTGAAAGTAAGAATCTGACTGAATCTCTGGCTTCTTCATTTGCTACTGATCTCCAACCACTGATGCTTACTACTGGATATCACAAGTGCCAAATGCCTCTGCCTAAACTCTGAGTTTTTCGCTGCTGAAAATTATCTCCAAGTACTTGCAATATCCATAAGTTAGTCTGTCTCAATTTCAGGATCTATTCATTCGCTGTCATATTTTGGAACATACAGAGTTCAAATGTTCCAAAATTAAGTGGTCCCTAGATCCCTGAGTGGGGTGTGTGCGGGTGAACATATATAACCTCTGCTGTCATGTTTTCTGATTCTCTGTTATGAACAGTTTTTTTTTTTTTTCTCATTTCCAGATAGCAGCCCTTCCTCTTCCAATTCATTGTCTCGAATCTGTTGTGGTTCTGTCAACCAGGAAAACCTCATTTCTTTGAACTGTGAATATAGCAAATGTGAAGAGACTGACAGAGTGCCTCTGGGGATCTCCTAAGAGTCAAGGGAATGAGTAAGTGTTCAGTATATGAACATTCTAACATATAGTATGGCTGCTTAGAGGATCTTCTTAGCTCACTTTCTTAGTCACTGTTGTGGTCCAGGAGAGGTAAGCTTTTTCATGTTATGTATGGCTTAACAAGGTGGAGCATCATTATTCTAATTTTATTACTAGGAATGTAGAAAGCGTTCAGTTCATCCCTTGTCTAATCTTCTGGATACTCTGGCCATGTTACGAGCAGAGGAAGTGTACTGGACACTGCTGGGGTCGGGTGTGTAAGAGTTTTAACTATCTGACCTCTGAACCTCCTTCTTGTATTCAGAAAACTCTGTACTTCCTGAGTCGAGATGCAGGACAGATGGTCACTCTCCCTGGCCTCCTGACCCAGGAGAATCCGAGTGAAGATTACAGGGCAAGAGTGATGGCAGTGTTTAGTGTCTGCTGCCAAGGGTGCCAGGGGTGGTATGCAGCGAATGGTGCCCGTGGTGGCAGGGGTGCCCAGCACTGTTCAGGCTGCCCTAGGTGTCTGTGCTTGTGACACTTTAGTTTGTGGATCCAGTGAGCTAACCTCTCCTGGCCCCAAAGCCTAGTTCTCCATCCCTCCCAACAACATTATTACTACCCAAAAAACTGCTTATATGCTTAAGCCAATCAGCGTCTGTTCTGCTGTTTTCCACCAAAACCTCTGTGTTGGACAGATGGCTTATTTATTATTTTCTGCCCAAACCATTCATAAAGCAAGCACCTGATTTCAAATGACAGTTTATTATTTGAATTGAATTGGACCACATATTGGATTAAGGTCTGTACATTTTATCATCATATGTTATTAACACAATTATTCAGAAAAGGTGGCAAAATTCTATTTTGACTTATGAACTTCCTCTTTAATTTTACTCCCCTGAGCACCTCATAACCTAGCAAATAGTGTTCAAATCATCATTAAAAATCACTTTTCCCCTCTGTTTTCTGCTAGGACTTTTACAATTTCAAGTCTTACGTTTAATCCATTTTGAGTTGATTTTTCTTCATGGTGTAAGATAAGGGGACATTTTCATTCTTCTGCATATGGATATCTAATTTTCCTAACAACACTTACTGAGGAGATTATCCTTTCCTCATTTGGCACCCTTGTAGAAGATTAGTTGACTGTGTATGCATGGATTTATTTGTATTTTGTTCCATTGGTTGATGGGTCTGTTTGATGCCAGTAATATACTGTTTTGATTACTATTGATTTGTGACATACTTTGAAATCAGGTAAACAATGAAATGAAAAACAAATGAGCTTTGTTTTCTTGCTCAAGAATGCTTTGGCTTTTTGGACTATTTTGTGTTTCTATATGAATGTTAAGATTGTTTTATCTATTGAACTTGGCAGTGATATTTTTGGATATGACACCAAAATCACAGGCAACAAAACCAAAAATAAACATATGATATTACATCAAACTAAAAAGCTTTTGCAAAGGAAAATCATCAACAAACCAACAGAATGGGAGAAAATATTTGTAGGCCATATATCTTATAATGAATTAATGCAACGAATATATAAGAAACTCAGACAACCCAGTTAAAACACAGGCAACTAACTGAATCACTATTTCTCCAAAGAAGACATACAAGTGGATATATGAAAAGATCATTAACTGTCCAGGATATGTGAATCAAAACTACAATAAGATATCAACTCACACCTACTAGGGAGGTTGGTATTTAAAATATGAAAGACTAATGTTGACAGGATAAGGAGAAAAATCAGTCCCTGTACACTATTGGTAGGAAGGTATATTGGTACAGCTTTTATGGAAATCAGTATGGAGGGTCCTCAAAAATTAAAAATAGAACGATCATATGATCCAGCAATTCCACTCCGGGGTGTATATTCAATACATTCAATTAAATTCTCTGGGCCTCTTGTACTCATCTTTGAAACTGAGCTGTTCATTGAATTAAAGGATATGGAGTTTAGCTTTAGCTTAGTGAAAATATAAAAATCAGTGTAAATCAGCAATGTAGCTAACATTGCTATCAAAGTAGAATGTTTTATACCCTATATTATTTGGTTTTTCTAACAACTAAAAATGCAATTGATATTCATCAATTTGGCTAAGTGTATTTTGTTATGTGTTGGTATCCATGTGGGATATTATAATTAATCTATAGTTTGGTATCCAGAGATCTAGTTTTGACACTGGTTTTGCCAGCCACCAACTGAATGATCTGGGACATGCCATTAAAATTGCTTGATCAGCTTTTTCATATTAGAAAAATAGGGAGGAGGTTGGAGTATAGTTTATCCATAACCTACCTCACAAGGTTAGAGTCAAAATGAGTTGACAGGTATGAAAGTGCTTTGTAAAAAGTAATTCTCTAAGTAAGTATCACATGATGGAAGAAGAAAGAAGAGAGTGTCTAACGGAACATTACCTGTGACTAATGTCATGAGGTACAAAAATATTTGATGATCATAATACAAAAATAAAACATTTAATTTAGAAATATAAACTAATCTACAAATTTTTATTAAGAAACTTACCTTACTTTCTTCTACTTTGTATAATGTGCATTGTGCTATCATAACAATGTAATTGTTTAGAAGAAGCAGAAGGCTCAAAAAATACATTAAACAGATTTGGAAGGGGGTGGATATAAAGTTAGAATTTCTGAGTCATGAAAACATCAGATAGCAATTTCAGAAAGGTGTAACTTTATTTAAAACCAAGCTGCTGTGAATTCTATCATGCTGCAGACACCTCTGAATCAACCATCTCTGTTGGCAAATTATTATGCTGACAAATTCTCACATAAACTGAAAATTTCCATTTTGTAAACAAGTGGGTTCCTGATGGTTTGGATGATATCCTGAGCTGGAACTTTGGAAGATGAACTCCTTGTTTCAATGACCCTGTGTAACCCATTTCTCACTTTAGCAAAGAGATTCAAATATGTATTACCCTTATCAGGGAGCCACTGTGAACAATTAATGTAACATTAGGTCTAATGTATTCTTCTACAAGTTTCAGAAACACAAAAACACATGGTTGGCTTCAACAGCTAGATTTTATGAAATAGAATAGTATGTGTTTTATTGGTCATCTTTATAACACTAGGAGTTCTATTTCCACTTTTATCCACAATAGGATAGATGCTGAACACTGGCCCAGAAGCATCCAGGCCAGAATATTTGTTGTACAGGCAGGTCAATACTTGGATCTTCCTTCTGCTGGGTCAGAGTCAGTCACAGGGACTCTGGTTATGTCCTTTACAATCAACACCCCCATCATCTAAGTCAGATGAACTGAACAGGTGATACAGCCATGCAGCTGGATGAAAAGCCACCAGGCTTCATGCAGAAGGGAAGGAGATGAGGTACTTTGGCATACCACTGACTCTGGAACAAGCAACATGCACATACATCACAAGAGGTATACAAGGGATATCAAGTGGAGAGATAAGAGAGGTATGTGGCCCAGACCTCAGATCCAGTGGGATTAAATGAGATACCCATTAAAAGTCTTATTCAGAGTCTTAGTATCTAGCTTACAGATGTTTAGCATATCAATATTATTATAGTTTTTTTTCTCCTGTTCTATAAAATTACTTTGGGGGGGGGGGTGGCATCATCTATATACTGACAGGAGTTGAATTCCTTGACCACAAGGAATCCTTCTAGCATTATGAGTAGAATAAATGTAGCAGTAATTTTACCTTCGAGCAGCCCTTTCCTTTTTTTTTTTTTTTTTATCAAGGGCTGGCATCACTGTTTTATAAAGATAGGAACCTCTTTGTGGTCCTCTGGTCTGCTAATTGGGGTGAGTGAGAGGATAGAGAGGGGAATCCCTCTTCCTGATCACAAGTTTGGACCCGAGTCCACTTTTATTTTCCAGTTTCTATTTCCAGGTGCTCTTCCACGTGCTCCAGCCAGCTTCAGGGATCCTATGAGTTTACCTGTGGTCTTATGAGGCAAAAACAGGACTTAAAGACAACAGGGAATCTGGAAGTCTTTGTCATCAGGTCAATAGCTGGCAGATCAACAACAGATCGACAGATAAAAGCTGGAAGAGTCTACGCTTATGTGACCTTGTGGCAGACCTTCTTTCCTATTTTGGTCTATAATAACCAGTCTTCCACACCTGTGAACACAGGCCTGAACACCTATTTTTCAGGTTACTAAAGATGTCAGCCAGGACCAGACCTGGGCAAAATTANACAACAGATCGACAGATAAAAGCTGGAAGAGTCTACGCTTATGTGACCTTGTGGCAGACCTTCTTTCCTATTTTGGTCTATAATAACCAGTCTTCCACACCTGTGAACACAGGCCTGAACACCTATTTTTCAGGTTACTAAAGATGTCAGCCAGGACCAGACCTGGGCAAAATTAGAAAACAGAGGTGGTGTACTGCAAAGATTACTGAGACAGGGCCCCAAAGCCTGGATTCCAGCCTGGGCATTAACTAGTTACATGACCTTGGACAAGTCATTTCTCCATTTTGACACTTGGGTTTCTTTTGTGTACGTAAAATGGGAGTAATAATAACATGTTTGTAAAGTATTTTAAACAGATAAAGCAATCTCGACACTGTAAGTCAGGACCTGCTTTCCGCATTGAAGCCCACTCATTCCCTTGCCTTTCCAGTTTCTCTCCTTCCCCACTCTCCACTTCCATAGCCTACAGTCAGTTCCACAGGGCGGGAAATATATCTAGTTAATTCATAACAAAGTGTTAGCACCATGAGTGACTCTTCCCTTATGCCATCTGCATGCTAATGAATGACTCTCTCGTTTTAGGCTACCCGACGTTAGCAAGAGACAGGATGGAAGAAGTAAATGGGTGTGCCTGTCTGTGTGTATGTGGCGGGGAGGTCCTGTATCCTCATGTAGAAACCTCCCGGATTACCCAAGACAGCAGCCTGCTCTACCTAATGCAAAGCTGGCTGTACTGTGCTGGGAGCTTTCTGAAGCTTGGCCCCATAGGTACTGTTAAATTCTCTCTCCTCTGCATCCTTGGTCTGCAGTGACACTGGCAGATGCTAAACTTCGGCCTGTCTAGAACAGTTAATTAGGTTACAGAGGCTGCCAAAAATCTCAAAGTCATCCTATGAAAATGAAATACTCTGAGATCTGAAACAAAGGTCAGAAGACACAAACACTAATTTGATTTTGAAGAGAGAAACCACAAAATGGGCGGGGGTGGTGGGGGGAGAAAGAAAGGGAGGCAGACAGGTCCTTGACAATCTGGCAACTCTGCACCATAAAACAACATTGAGACGTGGCATGAAGTGGTCCTGGCTCCTTTCTCCAGCAACAAATACTATATATTCATAAAGAATGATACTGTAATAGACACTGTATATTCATAACCTCTTTCAGAAAGACAAGTCCAAACCTCCTGGGACATCAGGAGAGCTTTCAGACAGTTCCCCTTCCTGCTGGAGAATGTCCCCAACTGGGAGTAATGAAGCTGGAGAGAGGAAGGAGATAAATTGCTAAATGGAAATCAGTTGAATGAATACGTGGGCATGTTCAAGGTCTCTTTATTGGTTTCATCAAATTATTACAAAGTAAGAACTGCTGCCTGCCCTCAGGTTCTCAGTACTGAATAGGCAGCCTTAAAAACCTAGAGACCCAGTTCTTCAAAATGGTTACCCCGAAAGTGTGTGTTGGTGCTGNGCCCACCCGCCCCTCCACAATCTCAAAGATTTGAAAAAGCTGTTCTTCCTCTCTAAAACACAGTTGTTCCTGCCTTAAAGCTCAGCATCAGGGGTTTGGAGACCAAACTCCAGTTAAGGTTCCGGAACACCCTCCTCCCTTACCCCACCTCACAATCCCACTTCCTGCGTGCCCTGGGATTTGCAGTATTTTGAAGGTGCAGTGGAGTGTGTCCCAGAGATGGCAATTTTAGGTTCAGTCCCTTTGCATCCCCTGTCACCCCTTGCACTGTCCACCTCACGCCCCGACCCCTGGTTTACAGCCCCGCAACCGCTCTGGCCGTGTTAGATCCGCTTCAAGTAAAGCCAACTCACGCTCTGCTGGAACCTGGAAAAGCTCCCCTATGTCAACTGATCTCTCGCACCTGGAGCCAATCTGCGGCCACCTGCACTTTGCGGGACTTTGCGCTGGGAGGCGCTCCGCGGAGTCCGACTAGCCTGCGGTGCCCAGGCGTGCACCAGGCCGCGCGGGACTCCGGGCATCCAGCCTATCTTCCGGCGGGTCCCGGAGCCTCGGCTCTGGCGGAATGGCCCGGGAATGCGCCGGGGCGGGGGCAGGAAGGACCCCCCTGGAGCCTTAGAGACCTCGAGAGGACTCCCCGCGGAGATCAGCTCGAGGAAGGGTTCCGTGACCACGCGGCGAGGAGCACGTGAGCAGCGCTGCTTCGCTATAAGAACCCCCGCTCTGCTGCGCGAGGGGAGCGAGCGAACCGGCAGGACGCTGCCACCTGCGCCAAGAAAAAGGGCGATAGTGATACTCCCTCCAGGGCACCCCAGACGGTCCCGAGTTTTGGTGCTTAGGACCCTGGGGGTCCGGGCTCCGCGGTGCGTCTAACTTTGAGGCGGAATTCCCAGCACTTAGGCAAAAACGCGCAGACGCCAGCACGCGTGCGTTTTTGAAGATGCTCAGAGCTTGTTTGACCTTTAGTAGAGTTAGAAGAGGAGTAGCAAAAACCCCGAGCTAATTTCTCGTCCTCCACTGAGCAGGCGGCTAGGAGCGCCCGGGCTCGCCTTCGGAGAAGCCCAGGAGATCCCTAGCAGCCCGAGACCCCGGCGCCCTAGCCGCCGTTTAATTAAGTCGCGGGATATTCCTGCGCCCCGCTGGAGGCAGCTGGCGGTAAACTCCAGACGCCTTTTGTAGATAAAGTTTGGTCCGCTCTACTTGCCGGCTCCATCCCGGCCGCGTTGTCCGCCCCCTCCTCCCGCAACGGGCGCGGGCGGGGAGATGGCCGCGGGCTCGGCGACCGGCGCGGGCGCTTCCCGGCGCAAAGGGGCGCCGCGCGCGTAGCCGCCGCCACGCTGACCTCCAGCTCCCTCCTGCTACTGCGCTAAGCCGGGGCAGCGAGCGAGGGCGAACGCCCGCAGGGGCCGGAGGCGGCGGCGAGAGGAGCCGGCGGGTCCATGTGGCCTCTCTCCGCCGGCCGGTGGTGTGCGCCACGGAGCTCTCCCGCGGCCCCTCGGGTTCGGAGCGGCTCTGAGCGGCGCCGCCTGCGGGAATCCACCTAGTGTTCCGCGGAGCCGCGGGCAGTAACCCGAGAGCAGGAGTCGGCATCTATCCCTCCCTAAGGGCGATGTGGCCGGCCGGCGCGGGCACCAAGCTGCCCTGTCCCCGGGACTCTGCGCTCCGGCGGGCGGCTTTCTCCGGGAACCTCACCGCCCTGCCTTCTCACCTCGTGCCAGCCGGCCGTAGCGTCCGGGTCTTCATCAGCGCCAACCCCGAAGGTATGTCCCTCGCTTGCTCTTGTCCGTCTGCGCGGCGGGAGCCGAGAAAGTGCCGGGGCACGGGCGGGTGCACCGGCTGTCCCCCGCGCTCCCTGGCTCTCGACCACACCGAGGCTGCCCTGCGCGCGTGGGAATTTCATTTGAATCACCTTTCTCCTTCCCTCGTTCATTCCTTCTGCCTGCTGACTTTGCCTAGGACGTCCATTTCTCGCCCCCTGCATTATTTCTGCCGGTCGGTCTAATAAATATCGGAGAAATTAACAGACGCTTCTGGAAGCTTCATCCTGCCACCCCACCCCCATCTCGTTTTTCTTTCCTTCAGCGGTTTCTTTCCGAGGTTATAAAAGCAAAGAAATTTTCTCGGCCCCGCGATAGATTCTTGAATGGGGGCTCCCTCCTTAGCCACTTGTTCAGGCCGAGGCGAAGTGGGAGCCTAGGATTCTCTGAGCCTCGCCTCCTGCCAGTGTGCTAGTGGTGCCTTTGGTCTTGAGGGTCAGAGGAGACCCTTGCGAACCCAAGATCTGCGGAGATCTTGGGGAAATGTGCTGTGCGGTCCCCAAAACAGGCTGGCGCTCAGCCCGGCGCTGGTTTCAAGGTGGAGCGTTCAGGATGAGCTCATCTCTATGGTTAGGTCTTGGGCTGGATCGTCCCGGTCTAAAACTTGGCCTTCTCAGTCGTGTTCCTGTTAAGGGCTGGGCACCTGGTAGCTGTTAAATGAAAACTTGTTGATTTATTGCATTCACGAATCACAGCGACTGAGCCCTGCGTAGTTTCTCGCTCCTGCTCATCCTCTGCCTTTCTGTTCTCAGTCCTAAATGTTAACTTTTATTCTCAATAAGTGAAGAAAAGGTAGAATGCATTTGACTTGGGCCGGATAAAACTGTAACTTGCTCTTTTCTAGAAAAATGTTTGACCCTAAAATGAGATTATAGAAGACTTAAATAGACGTTTGTTATTGGAAACTTACTTTTGCTGCACTCTATCAAGCCTTGGGTCTGACAAAGTAAAGAGGAGAAAAAAAGTTATTCATTCATTGGATAGAATCATCATTTGTGAAAGCCCAAGGCTCTGGTTGCTTGTGAAAAGCATTCAGAGGACCAATAAAAAATATCTTTTAAAAAAGTTGTTTCAAAAACACTAGCAGCAATTTCGGGTAAAGTACGAATTATGAAAAGAGGATTGGGAAAAGAATCATATAGATAATACACTGCTAAGTCACTTCCGTCGTGTCCGACTCTGTGTGACCCCATAGACGGCAGCCCACCAGGCTCCCCCATCCCTGGGATTCTCCAGGCAAGAATACTGGAGTGGGTTGCCATTTCCTTCTCCAATGCATAAAAGAGAAAAGTGAAAGTGAAGTCGCTCAGTCTGTCCGACTGTTAGCGATCCCATGGACTGCAGCCCACCAGGCTACTCTGTCCATTGGATTTTCCAGGCAAGAGTACTGGGGTGGGGTGCCATTGCCTTCCCCGATAATCCACAGTGATGAGTATTCGAAAGGCTGTACGCTTTTCAGAGAGAGTGTGAATGGTCGTTTATCAGCTTACAGCTGTGTTTCACAGAACTCAGTAATTAAGGTGGCTTTGGGGAAGCTACAGTACATTGTTTAAAATTCCTGTCATTTGAAATATGTCTTACAGGATATTTTACTTAAATCTGGAAAAAGAAAACCGTGGAGCTGTGCAACCTGTTGCAGGACCTAAGAAAATCTGCAACTTAAGTGTTTCGGTGTTGTTTTTAAAAATATGGCTAAACCCATTTTAAAGTTTTCGAGAAATTTTCATTTTCCTAAGCTAAAAAAAAAACCACTCATGAGACAGGTTCAAATGTGCTGATGTAAAACCAACTAGGTAACATTTTTCTTTAAACAAGTTGTTTTTAAAGTACAATGAAAGTCTGATAATGTTATCAGTAGTTTACCTTTCTTTAAATTTGTAAAAATTCTAAAACATAAGTGATAGTGAATTTTTATCATGTAAGATTAATATCGAATTAATATTCAGCATTAATGCTATTTTTGTTAAGCCTGTACACATGATTCTGTTAATTCTGAAGTTTCTTGAAATAGAAGCTTTAGCGTGTATTAATCTTAGGACAGCAAACAAGAGGGAGAGGTGGATCTTGCCTTCTGGTCACTGAGCTGGGCAACTTGCACATCTGTCTTACAAGACCAGAAATGTAAATCTTACCCTGAGAAATTGCAATAGGGGCAGGACTTCAAGTTTTATCCCAAAAGGAGAGCCCAGGGTATATTAAATAGAAAAGATGAAGATGGGTTGTTTTTTTTTTTTAGAGCCTGAACATGAGGCTTTGCAATCTCCATAAATGCTCTGTCCGAGACAGCACTTTACTGAAAGATCTTTATGGATATGACTCAAGAAGCAAATGGTTGTGTTTTGGTGTGATCCAATATAAGATTGTTGGCCAATACTCAAGTGCCTCTCCACTGTCAAATTAAGACAGAATATTATCTCATGCTTTCCTTTACCAGCGGAAATCCAATTTAAGTTCTAAATAAAAGCCTCTCTGTGAGCTCATAGCAGTACTTTTAAGAATCCAGCAAGGGTCTCCCTTTGATTGCTTTACAAGGCTTATATGGCATTTCCCTATCAGTACTTAAAATAATACATGTCTTTAGAACATAGGTTGGCTCATTCAGGTTTTGCTCTCAAACACCATCAAAGGATGGTGGACAAAGGGTGTTCTTCCTATTTAACAGATGAGAAAACAGAGGCACTGGGTTAAACTAGCAGAATGAAATAAGCTGGAGCCTGCAGGATACTCTTTGGCCCAGCCTAGATTCACGTCCAATTTCTATAAATATCTACACTCATGTGGACAAGAAAATCAGCTGGCTATAGTCAGTAATTCTGGTCTTCCTTTTGAAGCCTGACAGCCCTAAGAAGCTGAATAGCAGGAAGGGACCGTGGTTGCCCTGACCCACTGTACCCCCATGAAAAGGTAGCTTTATAAGCATTCAAGGAAATTTCAAGATTTTTTGAATTCTAATGGACATATTCCTGTTCAGAAGTATATCTACATCTGACTTGTTCTCACTGTATGATAGACACTGGATAAGAACCAGCATGAGGGAGGCTGTAACTGTCCCCAATTCTCCTACATGGATGGGTTTTGGATCTCATCTAGTCCCACCTCCCACCAATGTAGCTGTCCCATCTGTGGCATCTTTATTAATCCTTGGAATTTTTCTAGTCATTTAGTCACTGTCTCTCTGCCAGAATGGCACTTATACTTCCTTGGAACAGTGGTTCTAAAACACATAAAAATTCTCCAGTGTGTTTATTCTGGATTGAATTGTCCATGAATATGTGGAGGAGAGGAGCCTTCACAGTTCTCTCCCTGTGATTGAAATTTGAGAGGCCTGTTAAATAATACGCTTCTTCTCTGCTTCAAGTCTTACCCGAGGCTCCTTTTCATACAAGGACATTAATCTCATATTGGGGACTCCACTTTCATGATCTGAGCTAAACCTGATGACCTCCCAAAGGCCTCACTTCCAGGTATCAAATTGCGGGTCAGGGCCTCACCATATGAACTGGGGGGAGGGGTGGGGACAAACATTCAAGTCATACCGCTTTGCCCCTGATCCCTCAAATTCATGTCCTCTCTGCATATCAAGTACATTATTCCATCCCAAAGCTGCAAACAGTAGTATTAACTCTAAAGCCCAAAGTCTCATCCAAATGATTCGTGGGTGAGACTCCAGATAGGATTCATCCTGAAACAAAATTCCCTTCCAAAGCTGTGAGGCTGTTAGATGAGTTGTGTGCATACAATGAGGGGCCAGGTGTAGGATATAGTTTCTCATTCCAGAAGGGAGAAACTAGAGCAATAGGAAAAAAGGGATGAAGGGTTCCATGCAAGTCCAAAACCCAGCAAGGCAAATACCTTTAGGTCTTGCGGCTCTAGAATATTCCATCTTGGATTGATACTTTGCCTTCTGGACCCACTAGAGTGTTTGTCTCTCGTCTTATGTCTTTGCAAGGAAGGAGTCACCCACCAAAGTCCCAGGGAGCCTGCCCCCAAGGCTTAAGGCAGAGGCCACCTCTCCTATTGAACTCCAGGTGATGCCATCCCTCAGCTTTGAAACCAAGGAAGCAGCCCTGATGCTCTCTGAATCTTTGGGGTCATTCTTCCTCTGTCTTGAAGAATAACGCATGTTCACAGGCAGCAGCCCTGTGGTCCAGTCTTGTAGGTCTGACAGCCTTCCTTTCTGTCATCTTGTCTCCACCAGTTCACACTGGCCATGTTTCTGCCGGGGGAGGGCCCCATGGTTCACACCCATCCTCATTTCTTTACCAAATGGTTGTGTGACCACACCCTTACTGTTCTTTTCAGAGCATACCTCCACATATTTTTGCAATATGGATAGGCTGAGAGCTTTCAAGATCATCAAGTTCTGATTCCCTTTTACTTAATAAAATTAGTACCTCAGTTCATCTCTCTTTCTCATTTTACTATAAACAAACCAAGGTACTCCTGCAAAACTTTCTTAAAAATCTCCTTAGCTATCTATCTGTTTCATTGGTTCTACTTTCTGTCTTCCACAAAACACGAGAAGACTCTACACATGGACATCACCAGATGGTCAACACCGAAATCAGATTGATTATATTTTTTGCAGCCAAAGATGGAGAAGCTCTATACAGTCAACAAAAACAAGACCAGGAGCTGACTGTGGCTCAGATCATGAACTCCTTATTACCAAATTCAGACTGAAATTGAAGAAAGTAGGGAAAACTGCTAGACCATTCAGGTATGACCTAAATCAAACCCCTTATGATTATACAGTGGAAGTGAGAAATAGATTTAAAGGCCTAGATCTGATAGATAAGAGTGCCTGATGAACTATGGAATGAGGTCCATGACATTGTACAAGAGACAGGAATTAAGACCATCCCCATGAAAAAGAAATGCAAAAAAGCAAAGTGGCCATCTGGAGAAGCCTTACAAATAGCACTGAAAAGAAGAGAGG